>LUCH01000941.1:0-33674 GCA_013368495.1 Paragonimus heterotremus | reverse complement strand
GATTGGCCAGTGCAGATATGGCTTACACGCTTGGCTGCACTCCACCACAGTAACGACCTTGCTAACAATCAAACATCAAGCCGAGGAAAATGGGTATGGATATGTCTTAGTGCTAATTTTAAATACATGGATTGTGCAATAAAAATCGTCTCGTACAAAGTGGTGATTTTACTTGAAAAGAAAAATACACACAATGAGGTATCTCTGACCTCCACTTCCAACTGCGAGAGGTTGTTTAGGGTAAGATTTTCGAAGTAATGATGAACATTAGATGCCTGTGGGAACCGGACATTTTAATACTTCCTAATAAAGGCGAAACGGAAGGCTGGAGTTGCCGACGGCATACTAAGAACGTACGGTTGTCGTTGTGCACCAAGGAGATGGATTATGGGAAAACAGTGATTATGACAGCCATGAGCGTATAAATATGTCATCAACGGGTTGCCTACAGTCAAATTTTTCCTCTTTTGTCTGATTGTACAGATAAAGGCCCAGCGTTAGTGATACGCCGCAAATGAACTTCCCACTTGCATTGTTAGGAGGCGCATTGTCTAACGAAGCAGACAGGACGTATCATGCCATATTGATGGGTTGACCGGGTCATATGTTCGCGGGTTGTGATATAGTTCCACTCAGCCAATCAGATGGCAGCCGTGCAACTGAACGCCTGTGCTATCCGGACTGTTTTTCCTCGCGTTTGATTTTCTTAAGCTCCCTGTAACGTGATTTTTTCTAACGCCCTGCTCGGTATATATAATCGTTTAATCTGATTCGTTCTGTGTCTGACTGCCTCACATAATCGTCTCGTTTGATTTGCTTTGCATCTTATCGGCCCTATATGGTAATCGTTTCACCCTATGTGGCCTAATTCTGATTCAGGTTACTGCGTCTCTTCTCTTTCTCGGTTCTGGGTCAAACGGTTGAGCGCATAATAAAAAGAACGATCCAATAGAGCGAAAGGATGATATGATTACTTGGCTACATAAGGTCAGCGTCGTATTTTGACATGCAGAAATGCCAGTCCGGAACTCACTATTCTCAAGATGTAGGTGATTTAAGTGACCATTCAATTTGCTGCAATTCATGTTTTTCTAAAAGTCATACTATTATTGCGGTTTTAATGTTTAATGACCTATTGATTAGAATACAAACAACCAGTTAAACTAAAAGAAGTCAAGTGTCAAGTATCCTGGAAAAAAGGTGTATGAACGTACCTACCTGCTCAGCGTTGATGTGTACATACCCGTCACCTTTGATTTCATAAATCAGTCAATACTGCACAGTACTCCCAACATTTACAAATATGATTGCTCATAGAATCTTTCAGCAATGCTATCTGAGAACTCGGAAAAACAACTGAGGTTCTGCACAAACGGCTTAATTTAAAACAATATGAATCGTGGTTAAACGAGTAAACACCCACAGAATGAGAACCTGTCGTTCGAGGTTGCAACGTTTTTTAGTTGGTAGATTTGACGAGACCCGACGGTGGAAAATCATAGCTACGGCTGAACCAGTGACAGAAACAGCAAACCCAAACGCGGCAAGCGCCTTATCAGCTGAACTTGTGTTGATTTTTATTTAAAAAAAAGCAATGAAAAGACTAATGTGAATGTGTGGCTGGAAGTGATGTTTCTTTTAAGAATTAGCTAGAAAACCTGTCTTTCGAGTACGCTGATTATTTCCTCGTACATCCGAAGCGAAAGAGCAAGGTGTACAACGTGCATGTGCGCAATTTTGTTTTACGGTTACGAGCGTGGCTGCTGTGTGTCAACGATCTTCGTAAGCCATTTTTTTACGATTATCTGGAGAGCATTGACCGTGAGTGGGTGCAGTACAGCCAAACATATACCCCTGCTCTAGAAGAGCGTTTAGTCTGGTCGGTTTGGGTGGCCCGCTGACGTTTTATGTAGGCTCACTCATCGCTTTGTGCATCCTCTCTGGATGTGGCTGGAAAAAAACACGGTGACCAATCCGCGACTTAGAGCATGAGTATGAGAAAAGCGGTATCAGATTTAATGTCTGTTGACACCATACGGCTGGAGTCAAAAAGATGCTGGACATCGTCAGCTCAAGACACTGGAGGCTATGGCTGCAAGCCGCGACCAGTGACGAGAGTATCATATTGGCTATCATCATTAACACTTCTTTTCACAAGGAAACAAGATAGCAAAACATAAACAATAAGACGTGCATAATGTAGTACTAATCTTCTTTCTTTCTTGTGTTGTATTTCCGCTCCTACGTTTGCTTATTTGCACTTCCATTAACAGTGTTTGTTTCACGGTTTCGAGATGGCACGCGGTCTGTTTCCGAACTTTTATTATACAAATGATGATAGTAACACCGACAGAAAGTATTGGTTCCAGTTAATTTTTTAAAACATCAAACAGAATCAGAAACCTGCTGGCATCATCACAGACAGCAATGAATCGACAGTTCATACCAATATTTAACTGTCAAAGACCAATGCGAGAAGAGAAAGGGAATTGAAAGATACAATAGAACGATAGGATGACACCATATCTGAAATCAAATGATCAACATCAAATCGCTTACAACTTGAAACTGCAAATACGTGTGGACTGTTTGGAGCACCTAGGCTTGTTTACTAAAGGTTAATTTTCGTTCGGAATAGGAAAAACACTAACGCATCAGCAGCCAACTTTACGAGTGGTACAGCTCGCTAAACTAAAATTGAATATTGCTCATCGTAAATTTATGACGTTCAACATCCACGCTTACTAAACACCCATTAGTCCATCTGTTTTCAATGCCAAAGAAGAACGCTCAAAATAAAATGGTTTATTGAATTGCTTAGTCAGAGTTGATAATCGTACAACGTGCGACGGATGGGTATCACAGGTAAGCGACTAAATAGTCGGTTCAATTGCGCGTGAGAGACCTTGATCGAAAAGAACCCATTAAACAGTTAAAACAATATGTAACAATACGCACAAATAATGTGCCTAAAAATGCTCTCGAATACAATGAAAAGATAGATGTACACAATATGATCACGAGGTGAAGGTGTGTGTGCAAGGGTGTGTACCACTGAACTTAAGAAGTTCATGGAATTGCAGCACACAGTGAGGAATGATACTCGAGATGGCGACAGCGGATCACAAAACTGGGGATTCTGGCAGGTGGGGATACCATGTGTAATTGCAAGTGAGATGAAAGAGGACTGACAACAAGAATTAACGAACTCTGTTTCCGATTTTGCAAACAATCAGGATGAAAGTCCATTCGGAATGAGAAAACTTAAAACACACAACTACTTCATTGGAAGATTGTCAGCTGTGTGAACTCTGTGACAGTAATCATGCTAGTATAACATAGACAAGAGTAAGACAGAAATTGGACTTGTTGTCTGAACACAGAAGCGTGACTGTCAACTAATCAATTCCCAGGCCTCGAGGCTATCAATCAGAAATGGCACGCTGTCCAAACTGATGGCGTGCATGCCGATGCCATGGTCAGTCGAGCTTGTGCGTAACTGAGATCGGGTACTCCGTTCATAGCTTACTCCTTCCGATCCAACGGATCGTCCAGTGTCCTCACTAAGGTTGTTATCGTGTTCAGACAAAGAGAGTGAGGCAAACTGGAAAGCTGGCAAACTGCCGCTGAGCACAGGGTTGTCGAATGTGTCAGTGGGTTCGCTTCGACCATACTTCAAAGCTTCGTCAAACCATATAGCGTTACGACCACTGAAGCGGAAAACAGATATAGACGAGAGCGACATCACAGAACCCAACAAGTCACGCTTGTGTGTGTTTTAGGGTTTAGAACCCCAAGTGTTGGTCGGATAATCGAAGGCAGAACAGGAACTGCCGACAAATGTTATCCATGGGCTAGGATTGATTACAAAGCAAAAAGATACAATTTACCATCAACTGGGATTGAAAAATGCATTGTATAAAATGGACAATATTCACTTGGATGAGTATCGATAGCAGGAGCGGTGATGATAGCGAAAAAAAATTGGAATGTGTGGCTAACGCAACTTCATTCCGTGTTCTAGAATAACCACAGAGCATTTAGATTATTCTAGGCCAAATTCTTCGAGGTGATTGCATTTCGTTTACCAACATTCAGAACGTTGTTCAACTATTCTAACACTTATTTTAAACTCGATGTCGACATAATTTTTTGTTGACTTACGGTTTTCTGGTTGATTGCCGTCGTGTCGGAGGTTCACTCTCTCAGCACCTGAACAATGTACAACAAAACGTTCTGTGTCGTTTGGTGAGTCTTCGAATGAAGACACTTTTTGGAATTACCTATTTCCTCCTTTCTGACTTTCTTGTAAGATTAAGAGTTACGGGAGTAAGGCTGGATAACAGGATGAATCAGGGTAGCAAACCCAATGATACTCATCTAATAACTGCTAGTGTTTCGGCAGGTATCGTTTTAATATTTGTGTATACCATAGATTAGAGCTATTTTTTTCATACTTATGTTTGTGTATGTATATAACGGTGAATTTGTGCATCCCAGCTTATATATTTTCTAAATATTAGAATTTTTACCATGCTTGTCACAGACCGGAGATCAGCAAAACAACACTGTGAGCTTCAGAGTATCCAAGTCGGTTTCGAAAGACCCGGAATATTGACAGACGCAACTTGAGATACAAAGTTAACTGGCATATATCATACCAGGCTTGCGAATTGCATCGATCCAGATGGCTATGATTACTAGAGCTTTGGTCTACGTCATGCAGACAAACGGGGAGAAACTAGGTGAAAAGCAGTTACACCCGAGGCAGTATGTTGCATTACTGGCCGTTTAGGAAATGGGACACATCAGCATGAGTATACAGCAGGACCACTGTAATAGTTGTGGCACCGCTGTCTACCACATAAAAAAGAAGGTGGGTAGAAAAGATATCCTTTGATTATCCAAGGGTTGATCGTGACCGCCAGCGTAAGGCGGAAAACTTTCCACTACTCATAAGCTTGATATAGATCACAGCACATCTATTACATACTGAAGCAGCCGGAATTAGACATTTATGGTTTACTCAAAATGCTCCAAAACTGGATTAGCTCCTCATTGTCAAATGAGTTAAAGTTTCAAGTCTGGCTCCAAGTAGGACCTCTCGAAGAAACCCTGTATCATACTGACGTATAAATCAAGCTGTTGAGCTAGAGGCTCCGGATGGGGTTCTTCAAGTCAACCTTCTTTTCCGGTACAAAATGCATAGAAACACTCCGATTCATTCTCGTTCCTACGGACTTGTCCCCCGACCTATACTGCTACCTTGACGAGGTGGTCGGGCCTGCGTACTGTTTTGATCCGACGGGCTATGCTGACTCGTGATCACTCAAACCGTTGATTAGAGACGCTATCCGAGATTGCGATGTGTCGCAGTCAATGGCGTACCTGTATTCATACCATTTCTAGTTATTCCGCTTAGTCTTCTTTTTAGTAACGTTTTCTTCTAGGGTATTCCACGTCACTGTTAAGGTGAGCGGCGGCCCGAGCCACAGTACCTTTTGATCAGGCTCATGGCTGTTATGATGATGATGATGACGGACTTGTCCGCTTATTTTTGCCTTCTTTCCCTTCCTCTGCTTCTAATTTTTTTTTTGAAACCAAGATAACCGATAACCGTTGGCGCTTTTAATGTCTGCACAACTAGATAAACGGGTTAACAGACTGCGCCAGCGAACTCTCTCCAGTCTGAAACTGTCGTTTTCACTCATTCAAACTCACCATTAGACAATGACATGGGGCAACCGATTTTACTCAGTCTCTACTGACAACTTGCGGTCAAACTGAAGTGGAGATCCCACTGAGCATTAGGGTAAAGCGACGCCTGCTTCAATTGACCCCAGTGAGTAGTCGTTTGTGGGCAGTTAGGCTTATCTCTTTCGTCCAAGCTCGCCACCACAAATCGAGGAAATATTGCTGGTTTGTAAAACATGCACATTCCCCGACAAACAGTATGATAGATGCCATCAAGCATATCTCTTACGTACTATCCGGTCGTTGTCGTCCGGAAGAGTAGCTGCAGGGTAATACATACAGTGTCCGGGGATGCGACGCACTGACAATTGTGATTGTCTGCTGTAAATGTTCGCATCTCAGAACTTCAAGTATCGAGTCCCACCTTTCAGCAACGCGTCATACAAACCGTCCTTTGCAACCCAATCATGGACGTAAAGTTACGAAGTCAGATGTTAGTGATGTCACTTCATTAAAGATTGTCGCTCATTTTGGCGCAGTCATCTTCACTTCAATCATGTTATTTTTCGTGTTCGCCTCGTTTCATCGTTTGTTCAGAAATTGAACACTACTGCCGAAAGGTAGATTGATGTGGACGACACTGAAAATAGATCATGAATCCGCATGTTCTCTTCAGAGGTCACGTCGTGTACGGAATGGAAAGTTAACCGTGTGTTGTTGATTCACAGATTTCCTATTCAATATTGTCATAACGCCTAACCGTATTGGACAAAAATACGTGCACAGAAAACCTTTCACATGAAAG
The DNA here is from genome assembly GCA_013368495.1 of Paragonimus heterotremus. NCBI lineage: Eukaryota > Metazoa > Platyhelminthes > Trematoda > Plagiorchiida > Troglotrematidae > Paragonimus > Paragonimus heterotremus. The sequence goes on along the minus strand of LUCH01000941.1, from coordinate 27,175 downwards.
ACGCATATGTCAGACATGAACAATACAAACGCTTGGGACGCCTATACCAAGTCTATCGGGAAGTCATATCCGAGTTACCGAGGATTATTACCCAGTTGAGTGGCATTGGGTCTTTCGATCGAATTTACTGGTCAGTGTTCGTCGGATTAGAGAACTGAGGTCAAGCATTAGGAAACGAGAATCCTGGATTGTGGGAAAACGCAATCACACAATTGATTTAGACCTTGGAAATCGATCAAGGGTTCTTTCATGCAGGAGACAGCGCATATATTCTAGCGAAGAGTCGTTCAATAAAGCTAGATCTTCATCGTCCAACTCTCACATTCCCACGCCGCTCACACAATCACATCTATGAACCGGGATCCCAGTCCACAACACAACGAGGTTCCCATTCAAACGCAGTGCACACCTTTGACTGGTTCCGTGCATGTAACTGACTTTCTCTCATGGACTTTGTCATTGCCACTTCTCGCCCGTGGGCCCGATTTTGTGGAGTGGTGGCTCGTTCGATCGCTCATGTTATCCACAATCCATCTGCTACGGGCTTTGACCGTATCTCACTAACGCGCTGAGACACTGTACTGCCTATTAGAATAATCGCGCCTCCCACGTGGTCATCCATTACAATCATTAGTTCTAAACAGTAACAAGAAACCACAGCTTATGGTTTATAGTTAACAGTATGACGGGACCAAAGAATAGTTCAGGAAACAATAAAATCTTACACAACGCTCCAGCATGATATCTATTACTTTGTCGTTTCGAAACGTGGTCAGAGCGTTTGAAGAATACTAATAAATTATTTTTCTTCCATCGATGTTAGTTTTCTGTTATCATAAAGTGCCGCGTCGATTGTGATGGAGATTGGGCGCTACGACATTGACATCGCTACCTTGTATGAGGCAAGGCAATTTGTTCAAGGTAAGCTTCGAAGAACATACGTTGGTTACGCGTTCCAATAAACCGGTTATCCAGCAGAACGTGTTCAGGAGCACGATGTCTGCTTCGCAGTCATTAATCACATCAATTCCTTGGTAAAAGGCAAACTACAAGGCATCAGCCTTCGAATCATGCACCAGCGACTCACCAGAGGTAAGTCTTTCATATTTTTTTCAGTGTTTATGGCTAAACAATATGTCGCGTTGATGAGACAAATAACCCGTTCTAAGATAAGCTCTCCACTACAGTTCGCTCAACACCGGTGTAACCTGCTACGTCTTCTGGACAATTTTAACGCGCTGGATGAGCGCAGCTCAAGTGCCTGACCAAGTTTCCTCAAACCCCACGAGATAAATGCATTAAACTAAAACGACAGCCACCTGTTCCACACATATGCTATTCACAACCTGGTTGTTACAAACATCCGCTACCGACTGGATGTGAACGATGTCACATGGACTCATCCAGAAAGCGGTCATCACCACTTGTTTGGTCAAGTGATCACAGGACAGCACGACATCCACGAAGTATGTATCGCGAGAGCAAAACGCCGGTTTTATTGAAATACGGATCGCAGGCTGGCCGGAACCAGGTTGCTTGTTCACATTTGCAACCTCGTTTATTGTGAATCATCGAGACAGCTGTGAAAACAGGAGGTTAGACGGCTGAAGAATTCACAGACGAGGAATAGTCTGCGGTGTGCATTCACCACTTATTTCAACGACACTCCAACATCCACTACCCCTGACGGTATATGACAGAATCCCAAGGATCAGATCGCGACAACAGCCATCGAAACAGTCGGTTTCCAGCGCCAGAAAATCCTGGACTATTTCAACCATAATGATGCAATCACACTGAGTTTGGTAAGGGAGAAGAGTGAAACATTTGGCGTTTCGCAGGAGACTGAAAGAGTGAGAGCAAGGTGACAGTCCGTGGTGCTCGCCTCAACGTGTGTAAGGTTACTAGCTTGTTCCATCAAATACTGCTACCCAGTTCTATTACTTCGTTAATCGACGGCAGCACGATCCAGACACCTGACCTAGACAAAACAACAGCCCTGATTTGAAAAAACGGTTCATGCCACTGCCATGCCCGGTGAAAACGTTGTACCAAACCTCGTAAACTATCGTGTGAAAGTAAATCATGCTGGCAGAAAATGCATGTTAAATTCAAGCTAAGGACGTTTTTGAGTATAACGGGAAGCTTCTAATGTAATACACATAGTCTGTTTTTGCCTGTAGAACAACCGATCGCGAAAGGGAATTTATTAATAGCAAATGGTGCGTATGTGTTCGAATAAGTATCAGGTTACCAGGTAGTAGCTTAAGAAACGACAGGGACGTTTGTTTGTGTCAAAACATCAGATTAACCATTTGAATTCCTATTTGTGGAAGCTAACGGCCAAATAATTAGCCTATATTAAGCCTAAGCGCACGTGACTACGGAGACCAGACAACGAATGTAGCATAAATTGGCTGAGTGTGTAGAAACAATAATCTGTTACTATTACTTTTCAATAATCATAGCAGTGCGTGTTTTATTCTCCGTATCACTGTTAGAAATACTCAGTAATGAGCCCCTGACAGTATGCTGGTTAAAAATCGTGAGGATATCACTTAGTGTTGTCTATTCCCAGTATTACTACATCGTTCGGTGCAGACCTGGACATAGACGGCTCTACTCAAGCAAACATCATGGCTGCAAACTTTGAGGGCACGTTTCCAGTTTACAGGTAAACCCAACGTATATATGGAAAGCCAAAACTGGTGGGTTACCCAAAATGGATGGCTCGATGTGTACGGGATTCGAACCTACAAACTCTTAAGTTCACACCTCGGACATCAAATACGCAAAACGCTGATATCAGGAAACAACACAAAATTGAAATTACCTTTGCCCGCCGATCTGAAAGGAATTGGCTGAACCACGCATGAAGAAATAGTTCTTCTTCGTCCAATCGTATCGCTAGAAGGACGGAACATACGGATCACAGGTAAAACGAGCGCATAAACACGCATTCGTAGATGTCCTCTAGCCAAGATTTATATATATATAAACATCAACACAAATGGCGAAAACTTAGGCCTATTTAGCTCAATTCATCCGTTCGGTCACGTGAAACCAAAAATAAAATCACAGGAATTCTAAATTACAACGTTCAATTAACCTAGCATAAATTCGTTTAAACCCTAAGGACAACTGCCTGTATGTAAGTCAACCTAGAGGAGAATGCATAATCCTTGAGTTCACATGGTTGATTGTTTTATCCACAACTGTCTGGAAAAAACTTGCCATCAAAAGCAGCTACCAGGCCGAACCCTGGCAAATGTATAATACAGTTTAAAGACACGCGGAGGATAAGGGAGCTTCATTAGCCTAAACGAAAGGGTTTGAATAAATAGGTGTTGTAAACCCGCCCTTTGCATCAAAATACTCAAAATAGAGGGAGACAGATGAAAACGCTAATGTTTATCCAAATAGCACGATTAGAAAGCTCATCCAAATGACAAAAGTGGCTTGGTAGCAGAGAAATCAAACAGCCAACAACGATTTGCCACATACTGATCAATAATCAAAGGGGAACCATAGGCAAGGATAAAGGGCTATTTGTGAAGACCCGTTGTGCACCCAAGAACATTTGTTATGTGACGACACCAGTGTGTTGGAAGGAGGAAAGAGCACGGTTTAATTGATCGCAATGATCGGGCTCAGTGTTTGCGTTGATCCGTTCAACAAGTGCAGTGGATCACCACTGTGCTGCAATGATCTGTGACAATGTTCTGCAATCGATCTAATTTCGATGGTACAATTGCTTTCTCTTAATTTATTTATGTTCACCTTATGTAGGTGAATGAACAAAAACTACCCGAAACGACCCAGTCACTTAATCCCGTCATGGTATTAACCCTGCACTTGCAATTCTAGACGGAATTAGTAAAACAGTGGACCTGGAGTTTATTGCATGTTTAGAGATCTGCCGTAACACGACGTTCCACTACTCTTGTAGCTCAATGATGTCGCCAGCTAGCATGCGTTCTGGGATGCATAATCGACTTTCTATTACGACCCTTTCAACTTCGCTGATGGTTAGCATCGAATAGGGCGCCAAAAGCAGTACAGTCAGTAGAGACAGGATTTGTAGTGCGAACGAGGAGGGATCAGTGGGCAGGTGAACAGAAGCTGCGGTTCGTAGCACAACAGTGTTCGTTGATATCCAAACAAACTGCTGTCGTGTGACGTACTGGATCACATGCGAGTTGGATAATCAGCATGAACTAACGTAGACAGAGCCATCCGATATTACCAGGATTCGAACAAGCGACGATATATATTATGGATAACTGGTGTCGTCATCAATGAATCACCTCGAGCACCCTTGGACAATAAACTAATGTTGTCGTAAATTTGGGAAAATTCCCATGATATCAAAAGTAACGACGTGACGAACAATTGTTTTCGATAATTCCTTCTCAAGTCAATACAATTATATAGGTTTCATCAAGACGTCATAAGACAAGGCGCAAAAAAAACAAGAAATGACTATTCACGAGTGACAATAAAGGCTAATGCTAGACTACGCACAAACCAATTGGATAGGCCCAGGCCGGCCGTTAACCGTGGTGTCTACGCCAATTCAGTGACTCACCTTGAAATCCGGACACCAATGAAATACACACGTCTCGCCAGTACCATAAAAGTGTTTACTGCACTGAATCCGTTCCGACAGGATCGCACCGAACACAGTGCCAAGCGTGTCGCGAATGACCAAGAGAACGCCGCCTTCTACGTCCTTCGATTTGCGGTAAAGCGTTCCCAGACTGTAGCCATCTTGCTCCGTTTTGTAAATCAGTTGAAGGTTGGCTCCGATCCAATGTGTGGGAAAATTCGAACCGAGCTACATCGCAGTTGACAGTGAGGAGAAATTTAGAGAGAAAAACCAACAGTCAGTGAATGAAACAGACGCTCGAGAGGGATACTCTTCGAACGGAGTCCAATAAAGTGATTTAGTTGGGATGCACTTCAGAGTAGTCAACAGACTATGTTCAACTGTCAATATAAAACACCTTAGTTTCACCAAAAAATTCGTGTTTGCAGAATGCGCGAAACGAACGGAGCAGCCCATTAAACTACCAGAAAGGTTCAACATACGAGAGAACAGCATGCTACTCACATCAAGGAGCATATCGTCCGACAAAATGCCACTGAAACCTCCATACAATTCGGGTGCTGGAGAGGCACATTGCATATCCTCCAAGGCCTCTTCGACCAGACTACGGTGAGTACATGAGCTGGCGCGATCAACAGATGTCTGGAAAGTAACACACGAAAAGTATAAAGAGGGAACCACGACTAGCACGGTGGCAGAAGACAACTCATTAAACACCATATCACGTGCACAGTGTTAAACACTGTGACTAGATAAACGTGAAACAACAACCTATCACTCAGGATCGGGGCTAGAAGGGACAAATAGAATAGAAACTACAACCAATCCGAAGATCACACACTCAATTCCTGATCTTAAAAAATCACCTTCTTTAATGTACTGACTCATCGTCACCATCCTCACAGATAACAATACATCAGTGGTTCTCAATTGATGCTTAACTGCCACAAACGTACTGACTATTTGAGCAGACAAACGAAACAAACTGGCGGAAATGTAACCTACTCTTTACGAATATCGTGGGTCAAGCGACACACGAATGAAACGGAGATCATATATTACAGTTCGACGTTCTGCTGTATGAAGAATACGTAGTCCGTAATGAATCGGAAGGTGCATTCTCAGGTCAAAATTTAAAAATTTGCTCCACTTATACAAGCACCACATCCGAACGTATTATTGGTAAATCAACCGGGCGGGCACTCTAATTTGTTCGATAAGAGAGTAAACACACCTGTGCGTTCAGGACTGGCAAACATAACTCCATTAACTGAAACGATAGACCTAGTCAAGAAAGCCCTGCCTTCACCAACATCACCGCTCACGGCACACACGTAGCCCGACCCAGGATGAATACAGCAGTTTTAACAAATAATTATGACAAATAATGGGAGAAAATTAAACAAACACAACTTCGAAACTCCAAAAACAGCTGATTAGCGAACGAAACTTAGTGCTAATGCAAATGGATATTAGCAGTAGATAGTATGTTCAGCGAATATAAACTTCAACGTATAAATAATAAGTCATCAGCGACATATTGAGTCTGTATGATATAGGGTCGTCCAGATCCAGACAGAAGGCTGAAACCCACAAGTGATATCGGTAATTAACATCAATAGTAGTAAACCGCCAGAGATTTTTATTAATCCGTTAGATCGGATTAGTCCGAGCTGAAGCCCGTCGACAGAGAACACCGCGTCGTATGATGCAAATTCACCAACAGAAGAAACCAAAATTGACATGCGGCCGTCGATGAACTCACCAGAGAATCGATAGTATCCGAGCGATGTCGATCGGCAACAATTTCCCTGCTACCGTAGGCGGGTCCCACTCCCGCACGAAGCAGAAAAGCATAGACTTTGGCAATTCTGTGACCAACCGAGAGAAGAATGAAACAGGTCAGTAGGTGTACCACTAGTTGATTCACACGAAATCGATTCAAAACAAGGGTTTCAAAAAGTCGGGATATTTATGCAGACACTACAGAAAAAAAAGCTGAAAAACTTGTCAATTCCTAAACACTTTAGCAGGCAGGACAAACAGCAAGTGGGAGGCTGAATCAAAGAGATCTGTGAGATTAAAACAAGGACCTCCAAATTAGATTTAACGTAGAGTGGGTGTGAATGATAACTGGGTGGTGAAAAAGAGAACTAAGGGTCAAAAGAGGTTACCGCTAGGTTAAGCGCGTCGCTCTTGTAGCAGTTAGCGATCAATTTTCAAGGTGACAAGGCGCCATTAACCTGAGTTAGATACTGAGAGTCATAAAACCACACACACGGTGAACTACGGCTAGAAAAGTTGTATACAGTTCAGCTTCATGTATGCTGTCAACCAGATGGTTAAAAACACGACTTATAATTTCTTTGCTCAATCAAGCTTTGTGATGATTCCGACCTTGGCTGAGCAACCGAAGCTGACGAGTGTGAACAACTACACAAGGACTGCTATGCGAACAAGACTACAAAATGGAAATCACGGTGGATGCCCGTTTTAGAACTGACAGGTATATTGTGATTCGGTGTTGTCTCATATCAGGTAGACTATGCGGTGAGGAAAAAGGTTCCATTTACAGGTGATTCAAGTAACTAACCGCACATTCTCCTCAGCAATCAGTTGCACCGACATCGACTGTTCTGACGGTTTTAATCTACTTTTCATACAACCATAGGATGGCAGCCGTCTAAGGTTCAGTCTACAAACCATCCTTAGGGTTGTAACAGAAATTACGGTAGGCTCGACATCAAAATCAGTCCACAATGAGCGTGAGGCTTACCGTGGGATTTACAGGGAAGACAAATCAGAAAAATGACTAGTCATGTCATACTGACTGACATTCAAAGCCCCTAAACCGTCTGGATGATCAATCCTCGTAGATGATTTCATTGTTTTCATCCGCACAAGTATATGATCGACAGGCATATAGAGCTGGAATGTGGACTCGTGTGTTTATTTCATCCGACCCCACCGATTAACTGTTTCGAGATTCATATCTAGGACTGCTGTTTGTCTCTCGGCTAACAACGGAATCATACGATTGGCGGCATTCGTTTCGGATTAGCTTGTCATAATGGCCAAAGTCAAGGGATGCTTGTGCATAACACACACTACGAATGGTTTGCGATGTATCACTGTGGTTCCACTTACACACCATATATCCAGTGTAAATTCGAAGGAATAAGACCAGGCGTGTGAGTGAGACTTTTGTAAGCAGCCAGGATAACACACACATGCACAAACGCCTTCTATAATCCCGATTCGTGGGATTCTCCCAAATTCCGAGAATACGCTCATTTCACACAAAGCGCTTATCCGTAAGACGGGTGGAATGGATCATCAGTCGTAATCATCTGTATTTCCTTACCGCTGAGATTTTTTCTGTAACATTTTGGGCACTAGTTTTTACAGACATCCTTGGTGAAATCAGAAGACCGCTAGTTCTTGTTGAAATTTATGCTTCTAAAACTTAGAGAAACCACATCTGTAATCAAAGTGCTGGCGCTCAATACACATCAGAATATCTCAAGCAGAACATGAATGTTTGTTTTGAAAAGTTCTTAGGGAAACCCGGAGAAAGAACTGAGATAAAATCATAGGTTTTCCTTCGAAAGTGATCAATAGACAATGACCTTTCCGTTCGTCACGGAGACCTCTATATAATATTTCGTGGCGTTGAGTGCAATTAAGGATTTATTGCTTGCTGGAAAGCGACTTCCGTTGGTGCACAAGATGCAGTGACAACCAAAACAGTCCCAATGTTCCGATAAAATATGGATTTTGCGTACTGTCTAACATCGTCAGTTCATTCAACCCCATGAGTGTGAATGCACCCCTATACTACCAATGATCACTTGTCACTGGGTTTTCCATTAAAAAAAAGTACAACACTTTCCTAAAATCACATCAGTACCACTTTGGTGCTCTCGAACGGTCCAGCGTAAACGTCCACTAATCAATACATCCAGCTGTGATGTGTAAACTTCCATCACTAAAGATTCTCAGTTGACCTTCGATGATAAAGGTTCTCGTAAATCCTTTCCCCCCTCCAAAAAAATATATTGTATGCGTACTAGAAGCGACATCTGCAACAAACAAACAAAACCGTACTCGTTTACAACTGTGTATGCACGCAAAAGGGAATACTACCGGAACACGATCTACGAACACGTCTAATTAAGATCTTCCGGTAGTTTTACACTATAAAGTAGTCATACTGATAACCTTGACATTTTGCGGAATCATCATATCCATCCATTAGACGCCACTCTATGCTGCGTAGTCATTGCTGTTACTGATCGCTTTGATCAGTAGCAGTAGTATCAGTGATTGATATTGACGCTTAGCTGCCATACGACTATGAGAAAAGGGAAAGAATGGTCCGGATAAAATAAAGAGAAGGAATGGGACGTAAACAAAACTCCTGACTGTCTAAGTTCAAGTCAACATCAAGATATTGGCACGTCGCAAGCAAGCTGACGAGTTATAAATGAGAACAGTAAGATAACGTTGTTGCAGTTTTCTCTGCCCCACTTTATTAACTGATACTCACCCAGGCCAGACTGATTTTTACTTTACGGATGAGTAGTCGGCGATTTGGTTAATTCCGAACTGAACATCACTCACATTTGATCGCAGCCTTCGCATTCAAACAGACTTTCCAGCCAGACTCCTTCAAGATGAACCACTAGACTCGAGCCCTGCCTTTGTTAGATCTCCTTAGTAGTGCATATCCTCTCCATCACAGTCGATACTAGAACTCCGGCTACGCTTTCCTGAGGCAACCGTGTTGATCACAGCGCCACTGACCTCACAATTCTTATGTTGTCTTAACAATAAATTCAGCATTCAGCTTGGACACGATTTTGTAAATGATACCAAGTTAAATCCTGAAAACAATCTAGTAAAATTAATCATTAACGTGTTGAACTCTTGCTCACCTAAGTATTTCGCATCGCTTAAGAGCCGATGGCGATCGTTTGAGGACCCGAATTGGATCTTAAACGATCGTCTTTAGCTCCAAAGTAAGAGCTCGGAACCATTCAAATATTTAGAAAGAAGTCAAATGCTGAAAATTGTAAATACGGCTACGGAAACGCCGCAGTAAGTTGAACTGAGTATAAACCCCTCGAGTTCCCAATCCTGAACGACGGTCATCGTAACAGTATCAATAAAACACAACTTGGTGCACACCGGATCCAACGATCGGATCTATACACCAAGACTTCGTTCAACGACCTCTACATATTGTTTAGTCTTGGTCATGCCATAAGACCAACAAGATGACATTCAACTCCTTTTGGTAATGGCCGGCATTCTGTTTAGCTGGCCAGACTATTCAGAAAGCAGGTCATGGCTCTGCAAAAATGTCGATATACAGATCTAGCTAACAGCCTTTTCTGTTCGACAAGCGCCGTAAGCACAAATGGCACAGCATCATATTTAATTCAACCAAAGGCCTGTGCTTTAATTCCCTGTCTTAGGGGACAAAAAGGCTCCGATAGGTAATGAAAAGTTATCAACATTTTTTACTTTTAAGCGAAATTGTAAATTTTCGTTAACATTTCGCGTTTGATGGTTCTGGCGACAGTCGCTGTTAGCTTGAATTTGAACAGTGGACATTGAGCTGGAGTAGGAAATGTTCTCCCATATCATTCAGGAGTCACAGTCTACTGCATAATCTCCAGTGAAGGGATTACAAATTCCCTCTTTCGGCAGCTCTTTATGACATCCAGAACAAAAATGCATTCCCAGTTGGTCTGGCTATCTAGCAAAATGTACAGCGCAGAAATCTCAACTACCGCGAAGAAAATAAAAGTCATGGTGACGTTGGAAAGAAAGGACAGAGAATGTACGGCCCGACAGTCAACAGTGCCGCGCTGCAGTCTGGATGATAACGCAACTGAGAAATGGACCATGAGCGTCAACGTTCCACAATTGACGAGTTCATTATCCCAGGCAAGGTACCACACGTTACTGATAGGGATAATGAACCAACCATACTTGGCATACTAGAATAAGCGGGAGGGCATTTTTGGTCGTCAAAGCAAACCCCTGTGAAAACCACTGATTCATACTGTCGCTCGCGTTGACTGTATTTCATGCAATTTCCGGCTTAGCCAACTTTACACAACCGCTTAGTTCACCTGTATCTGTCAACTACCAACCAAATGAAACCTGTAATAAATCAGTCGAAGATCCCACATTCAAACATCTGGTGATCTTTAATGCGAAATTGATATGGAAAAGGTCTTCAACAATGTGAGCTTCACGATCACTGACGGAATCAATCAATTAACGACGTGCCAACAGGTGGCGGTATGTCTAGCGCGGCCTACGAAACGTGACCACGACACAGCGGTGGTCTATTGTGAACTCTGGTCAATTAGATCAGAGTTTATCCGTCCTGTATTGGTACCCCACTGGTTGCATACAATAATTTTGATTGCTCAGTTGTTACTGATAAATAGACTGAGAATAACACAATGTTATGAACAAGTTATATTACTCTACGTTTCAACCACTTCGGGTGCCCTTCCTCAGGAGTGAAACACGACGCCCAAACTGTTTGACATTATTCGTACTAAATTGGGTGCGGATATCCTACAACTGATTAATAATCCGCTCAGTTGTTACATCTGTCTTAATAGCTGACTGAAATGTAAATTACGACCCTGATGTTAACAAGTTGAAAATTCATTGAAGTTCCGTTAATCAGGAGGCTCGGATCAGCACGCGAAAACAACAGATAATCAGAATAAATCAGACTGTCTCTGAAGTCGACAAAACAGTGCCACATAAACAATAAACCCCAAACCATGTTTGTCCAGAAAGCAAATGCTTGGTGGTGGAAAGCTAGAAAAGATAGCTTAACACAACTGCCCGATCGGGTCTATTTCATGCACGGCTAGAAGCCATCATGATCACAAACTTGATGCGTGGGTTGGCACGAGCCATGTGATAAGTGGATTCGGTAAGGACGTTCAAGTACGGATGTGGTTCATCGAACATTTGGCGTTGCATGTTGAACAGTGCCCACAAATCGACCGCACAATCGAATAAAAGTCACGGCATCAAACAAAACCAGGAGATTCAAATATCGCCCCATCAGAAAACGTCAATTAAGCTTGTATGCCTACACATATTGGATCTCCTTGACAGAACTTATGAATACGATCAGCAAAAATAGATATGTAGATTACACTAACCCTTATCAGTCATAGGTAAACACAACAACATATGTAGTTCAAGCATAGCAATAAAGTAAGCGGGGAATAACACGGATCTGGCTTAGGACGATTCAAAATTACACAACCAGTGTCACAGCAAGTTCATCCGTCGCAGCAATCAGTGGGCACTGGGCTTGACCAAATATCACTAATTTTGAGTTTCGATTGATAGTGACAACTTAAACTAGTTAATAGGACGCCTTACTTTCATTTATAGCTTCGGTTGTTTGTTTGCAATGTGTAGGCACCTTGATGTTGAATGTTTGAATACACACGAAGCTGCTTTTTAGTAGTTAGACCACTCCCCTCCTCTTCTTTTTTCTTCCCTCATTCTGTACAGGGTTTGCCTTTCTTCGTGGTTATGTGGTAGTTAAGCATCAGTGAGAACTACTGATGTATTGTTGTCCATGATGATGGAGACAATGTACAACCGTACAGTCCAACCGCACATCGAAACTGACGCCGGACTTAATCATAATAAAACAGTTGTTCGACTGATTTCTCCGATTAACGATGTGGGTGGCCACAATGTCTTCAACCAGACAACCTGTAATCACCAACTGCATCCGTCGCTAAGTCTCAACAGCAAAATGTAAAAACTTCTCTGAAAAGATGAACGCCGGTATATAAAAAAGAAACAACTCTAAACAATCTAGATGTCCGAATTAGAGCGCTGTTCGATCAACCCTAACTGCCGCCAAATGAAAGTCTCATAAGAGCACTGAAAAATACTGTGCAACTAAAAACCTCATTAATGAAACCACGTCCTAGAACATCGAGAAGCTAGCATATTCAAGACCCACGTACTGAGTTTTACAATCAGAAAGGAAGCAGTCGATAACAATAACTACAAAGTGCATCTATAATGAAGATTAGACAAGCCTCAACAGTTCACCGAGAGTATCGACGAGTAGACCATCTAAAAACTACGCTCATGATATGAATGAACGAGAAGTTGAGAACGAACAAGAGTAATGGAATGATTGTAAGTTCAAAACTCCAAACGCGACCGAAGCAACTAACTGACAGAAATCAACTATTATCTGATAGATAGAAGGTCGTCAAGTAGAAAACATTAATGCGAATCATCTGTGTCCAGAGTAATTGTTCATGTTGCCACGCGAACTATGACTAAGACGAAGCAAGCGGAAATTGAGCAGTCAAGTAGGAATTAGGCTGTAAGCTGCTGATCTCCGAAAAACCAACAGCAGCGTCCAAAATCGATTTCCACTAAGGCTGTGCTAGACACAAGCCTCAAATGTCACTAGTAATAAATGCTCTAACACAACAGGATCTAAATACTGCCTGACTGTCTAACCGACAAGGTCAAATAACATTTGCCCGATTAACGTATACACAGCACATTGTTCACCACAGAAAAAGACGTAGTGTTGCACAACAGTGAATGAAAAGAAGAATGAAGATGAGTACACACAGAACATAACGCAGTCTATACGAATGCCAGCACTTTACGTCTGACAGTATCTCTAACTATAGCTGTGAATTCCCGGGGTCAGCACCAGGGAGGGCGTGCTTCGTTGACGAAGACAAGTTTCATCATCACCGTAGTGGCCATGAGCCTGACCAAAAGGTACTGTGACTCGGGCCGCCGCTCACCTCAACAGTGACGTGGAATATCCTAGAAGAAAACGCTACTAAGAAGGTTGAGAATTAATAAAAGAAGACTAGCCGGAAGAACCAGAAATGGTATGGATGCAGATACGACATTGACTGCGACACATCGCCATCTCGGATAGCGTCTCTAACCAGCGATTTGACGGATCACGAAGACCCCATCCAGGCAGGCGACACCTACTCAATCTGCTCAGTGGATCAGACAGGGTATTCGTATTTCCTGACCACGTTGTTGCTTGATCACTACGCGGTTTTACCCAACTGTTGGTGGCCTCAGTATATAATGCTCGGTAAGGTGAACGCTCAGCTGGCATACGGAGTACGTGACCCAACCAACGCGAGCTGTGTACCGTGATTAATTGACCAATTGATCGCGCATCACGAGCGTTCCGGAATACGTGCCGGCGAACGGCCATATTGCTCGCGCAATCAGTCCACTTAATATGGGCCAATTGGCGTAAACAACGATGGTCAAACACAGCAAGACTGTTGATAACTTCCTCGAGAACAGGCCACGTTTCCGAACCATAAAGCAAAATGGAACGCATACAGGCATTATATACCCTTCCTTTCAACGACAACCGAACGTCTTTTCGATGCGACAGATGACGCAGTTTGGCAAAGGCAACTTGTGCCTTTGCTATCCTCGCTGATATCTCATCAGCAATATCACAACAAGCTGACGAGATTGTTCTACTCAAATAGGTGAAACTGTCCACAGTCTCAAGCGGATTACCTGCAATAAAGAAAGTAGGGGTAGAAATGCCCCAGTCCTGAAGCAGCACTTTGTACTTTGAAGGTGCGAAGCGAGTTCCATACAAACCACCCCGGTCACTCACCTTGTTCAGCATAGCCTGAATGTTTTCGGCGGAGGGGTTAAGTAGAACAATGTCGTCCGCGTACTCCAGATCGGTCAATCTAGCGCCAGGAAGAAGCTCAACACCAAGCTCACTGGATTCTCGAAGCGCACACTCCAGAATGTCGTCCATAACAAAATTGAACAGGAAGAGGGAAATCGGACACCCCTGACGAACACCACTAGAAGTAACGAATGCTCGAGAAAGTTGTCCATAAACTGTCACTCTGCTTGCAGAGTGGACATACAGTGATCCCAATAGATTCACGTATTTCTCTGGTTCTCCCTTGTGAAGAAGACAGCTCCAGAGGAAGTTACGAGCAACTGAGTCGAAAGCAGCCTTCAGACCCAGAAAGACCTCGACTGTCGGCTGTCTGTAACAGTGCCGATGTTCCAAGATCCGTCTCAAGGTAAAAATGTGATCAGTGCACCCCCGACCGGATCGAAATCCTGCCTGTTTCTCACGTATCTGGCTTTCTCTGGGCTTAGTGAGCCGACGTAAAATGAGACCAGTGAGTAACTTGGACGCAATTGACACCAAACTGATGCCTCTGTGGTTGTCACATAGACTTCGGGCCCCCTTTTTGAAAACGAGAATGACTGTTGATAAGCAGCAATCGCGTGACACCTCCTCAGTCTCCCAAATTGTCTGGAGGAGTTGCGTCAGTTCTGATAACAACCTCTCCCCATCATCCTTGGAAAGTGAAGGGAAGAGGAGATCTGGTCCAGGAGCCTTATCACGCTTCAAAAACTTGGGCTCCAGGACCACTTCTGCTTCCGACGGAGGACCATCTGGAACGCAGTAACTGACCAATCGGGTCCTGTCGTCAACAAGATCTGATTGAGGTCAGCTGAACTGTTCTTCAAAATATTCAACCCACCTGTCAAGTCGGCGCGATTGACTGGTAATAAGTGGGCCATCTTTTTCACACATGGTTTCACTCACACCGATTCGATGGCCAGTACAACCACGGATCTGAAAAAAGAGCCTTCTGCTATTCCCAGATAAAAAGCCTTTTTCCATCTCTTGCGATTGTTCGACCAAGTATTGCTCACGGTCTTTGCGCAAACTTTTGGTCAGCTTGCGTTTAATTTCTCGACGGTCATCATCATATTCAGAACCAGGTGGGATCGAGCGACGCTTGTTCACAAGGTTTATCGACGTGATGGAAATCCAGTTCTGTCGCAACTGAACAGCCACATCGGAACATGCTTGTTCACAGCATGGTTTCATAGCTTCGGCGATTTGTTCCCAGTGTTCATTAGGACCACTCACCTGACTCGAACTGGGCAACTTGTTCATCAGCGCCTCCTGGTAAGCGTTCTTTACACCCTCATCGCTCGAATTCCAGTTGAGTACCTTGCATTTACGAGCGTAGGTCCTCTGGGCAAATGATAAAACAAAACGGGCACGCACAACAGCATGGTCCGAGTCCAGGTGGTTGCTCCAAAAGGCACGACAGTCCTTAACAGAGTGGCGCCACCTGTAACTAACTGCTATATGATCCAACTGTGTCCACGGTTGGGAAGCACATGGAGGTCTCCAAGTAACACAGTGCTTTTTTCTGTGTTGGAATGCGGAGCTCGAAATATAGAGACCGTGAGATGCGCACAATTTCAGTAGTCTTTCGCCATTATCAGTGCGTTGTGCCCGGACACCAAACATACCTCCTAGCCGCTTCCCATCCGGAAAAAAACGACCAAGCTGAGCATTAAAATCGCCCGTTAGCATGAAGATGTCTGAGTGTTTAGTTTGCTTCAGAAGGTCAACGAGGGCATCACAGAATGCATTCTTGGTAGCATCCGAACAGCTGTTCGTTGGAGCGTACGCCGATATAATGAATACACAACGTCTTTCTGACTTGCATTGACAGACTTTAGCCGATGTATTCAGTCTGATAGCGCACAAGTGACTGTTCACTGGGATCCAATCGAGCAAGCATTGCTCCACTCTGGAACCCAGTGCGATTCCCACCCCAGCTTGACCGCGAGATTCAGGTTCGGCGTCACCAGAAACCCTGAGAGAGAAGCGCTTGGATCGACAGTTATCTATAGGCGAGCTCAAATGGATAATCGTGCTAGAATCGTAGACTCGCGTCTCCGACACACAGCACACATCAAGCTCCAGACTTGAGAGAGTACTAGCCAGAGCAGCTTAATGACCGACTTGTCAGAGAGTACGGACATTGAAGGCGCCAATGTTTAACAGTTGTGTTGGCCTCGGAAAACAATAATTGCTCAAAGGCATATGGAAGGCAAAAGAAATAGGGGGTAAAACAGTAGGAGAAAGTCGGGATCGGTTAGCAATGTCACTGCCCAGCGAACGATAACTTCTGATACTTCCCGGTCGTTTATGCCGCGGAAGGGGGTTGACTTGAGGGACCCCACCCGGAGCCAATGACTCAATAGTCTGACTCACTTGGCAGTGAGGGGCTTGCCTAGCCCGAGGGCGCAGTGAATAAGACATTGATGTCTCATTCTGAACACTGCTGCGCGCAATGGATGTACTCGAAGCTACATCAGGCTTTTGAGAGATACTAGATGTTTTTCGACCGTATTGGATAATACGCCGGTGGTCACGGTCAACCGTTGGGCGATCGGACTGCTCTTTGTTTGAGGGTACCTTTTCTAACCCCCTTCTTCCTGATATGGAAGACAACAGTGCCGCAACTATGAAAATAGTTCTGCTGTATGCCCATAGAATCGTGTCTCACTACCCAAGCACTCCTATGCGGTCAGCAGTGCGACATACAATCCTATGAGTGTAACTGTTTTTCGTCTGACTGCTCCCCTTTGGCCTGTCTGACAAGGTTGCACCTGGAAAGACCTGAGTCCTAGTCAGCATAGCCCGCCGGATCGAAACAGTACACAAGCCCGACCTCCTCGTCAAGGTAGCAGCATAGGTCGAGGAAGATAGACTTAATTACTAATCATATTACCTCTCGGCTTCGAGTCATCGTCTGACGACATTGTTGTCCTTTTCAGTCGGTCTTGAGTCCCGCAAACAAGAATCTACAAGTAAACAGATGGAGTGGTGTACAAAACACGCATCCAAGTAGATTAACTTGACGACAGATGATTGTAGACGGTGTGAAACTGTTTAATACGTCAGTCTTGGAAAACTAAGGTGTAACAATCTCGCTGCCCAAATAGTGACTCCACCGTATACGAGGAAGCGTATACGGGCAGCCATTGTGAAACATACACAATACAAGGAGGTGGATGAGTCTGCAAAACACCGAATTGAATAAGCCATACCCGGTAAACAACAAACTGAGATTTAAGTCGAGCAGAAAGTGCCTATGTTAACCAGTTTTGAGCCAGCTAAGAATTGATCGGTAATGATTTCGGTATTAAGTGGGACAATTTGTATGAGCGCTGAATCGAAGTCGAAGGCTTACTACATACTTACTCTTCGGTGGCAATTTGGAAGTGATACTCGTTCACAGCCTTTCCGGATGAAAACTGAACAAGTCGGAGGAACAGTGCATTTTCGGCTTCCAAAGTAAAACTGTGTTTTCGAGTGAACATTTCCATCGGATGCAGAGGCGAGTGAGCCCCGCTGCTGAGGGATGACCGGCTGCTGAGCCCGGCCTCGGTGTCCACTTGAGGACCTTGTCTCGAAGTGAGATCAGAACCGGTCACTACATACCCGTCCTCGTCTGTCACAGAAGTGGTTTCTGGGGGTACAATAGCTGAAAGTACGTCGAGCGTTTGTCGAGAATGAAAAACGAAAAAGGCAGATCAGCGAGAACTGCTCAAGTAAATGTTGCAGAAGGTTCAGATACTCCAAGTAAGGAAAACTGAGAGCCAGTCATCGAACTCACTTCACAAATACCCCGGATGTAGGACAACAACCAAGCATACTAAAGTAGTACAATACACACGGAAGTGCTTGCCCAAAATAAAAAAAACTTTCAGCAAAACGCGACACAAAAACGAATTCACATGACCAAGTAAAAATGGAGGTAGCAACTAAACAACCATAACGCGTCAACTTGAATCACAATAAAATCAATCAATACGCCAGGCCAGCGGTCAGAGTTGCAATCGGAGGGCGTCACGGAGTGAGCATGTCAAACGAGATCGACCGGTAACTGGTCGATTACATGCTCAAGGTATGCAGCATTCTCTAACTATGTGCACTATGTACCGAAGAAGCGTCAGACACCTCATTGAAAGGGTGCCTGAATCCTCGCTCTCACATTTGTACACATACAAACACATTCAAACTCGGGCCACATTCTGGAACGAGATTGCCTGGAGTACTGGCCAGTGTACACAAACATGTTACGATGTGAGTGCACAAGAGAGACATGCAATGCGGGCGCAAATAACTAGAACATGAACCCATAGGTAAAAGTGAAAACGTTGGTCCATATGCGATTCGAGCACAGTCAACCGTTGACCTGAATGAATGAGCTAACCAGTGGTCAGACTAAATTAAAATGGACGAAAACCACGATCTGCATCTGAGGGAATCAGTCAAGATGTCACAGACTGAGAGACAAATCAACCCACGTAAGCTAAGTAGCAATAACATGGACAACCTAACTGGAGCTAATCGGTTCGAAACACGACTAGTCTGAGTTATCCCGCTATTACTGATGTCAATATCAATCACAACTGACCGCATTTTGATTTCAAATAAAGGAGCACTAGACTTGAGTTCTGTTATTGCTCAAGTTTAGGCAGAGTGAACGTTCTTGACCAGCACGCAAGTTGACCATCGTCCTTGTGGAAAGAGCATTAGGCATTACTAGACAGAATAGTAATATCCATATGGTTATCTATAGTAGAATGTTAATAGTATCTCCATTGCCGGATCGATTCAATAGGTCGCGGTTGTTCTGTTAACTGAAAACGCCACCATTTTACGCCGTGTACGAAGTCTGCAGCTCAAATCCTGTTTAAAATAACATCCTTTCTAAACGGACTTCTCTAAGGGTATTTTTATATCTACCACTACATCTTAGTACTGAAAAAATTTACACACACTTCGTCGTGCTCCTTCTTTATATTCCTTGTTTAGCTCAACTCCTTCACAAACCCAGTCTTTTAATTCTTGAATTAACCACGAAACTGAATCAATAGTTCACTTCGATTCACACCTATTGTGGTTATTCTTCAAGCCTTTCATGCGATTCGTGACGTTGACTATTACTACGTGATTTACAGTAGGCCTCTTTCATTTGTTGAAGGTATGAGAATGTAGAAGCTGAAAATTCACCTTTCGGTATATCACTCACTTGGGTTGACTGACTTGAAACGATAAGACTCAATAAAACTGACGATACACAACTTCTTACTGATATGACCACACCCTGATCTTTTACAGTTAAACATACAGAAGTCACGCAGAGTCATAGTATGACATGGTACGTCCATCTGGGTAGAACCGGAAGATTAACACATTGTATTTTATGATGCAGGCCAAGTTCCGTGCATTCTATTCTGATCTCCAATCCGTGACTGTGTATGTGCTCACTCGCCGATGTTATTGTGCTTCTAATACTTTCATGACATATTTAGCCAAAGATTTTAAATTAAATTTCCTATCAACGAAGCGTTTATCTATACGCAGAGGCGTCCCTAAAATGGACTTTGTGGACTTTAACGCATGTCCAAAGTTGGCCCTTAAAATTACATCCAATCAGTATGCGTGCACTCTCTTCTAAGGCCAAACCCACATATTTCAATGAATCTTCCTTCAGACCTTTATCTTCTTGAACGAAAGCACGCTTCTTCTAATAGTACCGTAGTTCACTCGCTTCTTGACAGATGTTAGTCTTACAAAACAAGAAGATATTACGAATCGTAACCAGTTATTTATCACTTTCCGAATCCTCTGGTTTCGCTCGTTTGGGTTTTCTGACGGCGTGGATATGCTACCTCTGAAAATTCATCTCCCGGGACGGATAATGGATTTTATGGCTTGACATGAAATCATGAGCTTTATTCAGCGTAACGAACAAGTTTTTGCTTACTGAAAAACAATTGAGGATGTTTACTGACACGAATCAAGCTAGGTCTAACTGAACATTCTAGTTGCATACAAGTGGTGTGGCATATACGTTGTACCTGACGATATCCTTTGCAGTTAGATACTCTAGCCGGTCTCTTACTTGAAGAAGCACCAGAGTCAAGTTTCGATGGTATAATGGTTCGCCAGTAGTGCACACCCATTCCAAGGAACTTTTGAATCCGAAATTCCCTTAACAGAAAGTACTAACCCTTATTGGCAACGTAACAATTAAAACAGTTATCATTTAGAAAACACAAAAAGAGAAGTTTCAAAATAAACGATAGAGACAAGTATAGGAACAGAATGTCAAAGCATACCTTCGAAGTTCGGCCTTTCCGCTTTTGACGCCTTTGGACTACACTCAACTGATCCGTGGATCTGAGAATCGGTCAGCTCGTGGCAGCTGAAAAGCAAAGTAAGAAGAGCGAAGAACAAAAGTTAGTTTGTTATGGAAATTGCACCGCATGAAAACAGCGTGAATTTTCACCTACGAAAATCACACTGGATCATTGTTAGTAAAAGAAAGTTAACATGAACTCACCCGAAACCATTTGTATGTTGTACTATCTTTTTCAATGTGGTCATTGACGAAAGCGTTTCCAACGGCACGCACACGCCCAATTCGAGAACCTCTTTCGCGATTCCCTCCTGCTTAGAGCACACCGTTTCGCTTTGTTTGCCGTTACTATCGGATGAGATGGAGGAATGAGCAGCCAGGAATGCCCGTTTCTGTGCAATAGCTGTTAGAGTGGCATCAAAGCACAACGAGTCCGGAGTTATCAGCAGCACTCCATCGACAAGTTCCTGAAACATAGGATAATAGTGTGAAAGAAAGATCTAGACACTTTCCTAAAAATACCACAAGTACCAATTATCTTCGTTTTCAACAGATTGCTTGAGAGGCGAGCCCAAAAGTCGGATAACCAAACATCATAACCCATATAATCACTCGTATAACCGACATGGTAGACATTTGCTTAGTCTAGAAGAAACGTTACGCAAAATCTAAGGGAATGAAAGTGTCACATTAAAAAGCGTCCGCTGAACGAAGATAACTTCCTTTTCACACTTGAGACGGGAACGTAGCACGGTATGTGAGGTTTTAGGTTGTGTGAGACAAAAAAAACACCAGCATAACAGAATGAAGTAACTGAAAGTAACTTACTCCTGAAGAAAGAACACGCTGAGCAACCACTTTCACGAACTGTTTCTCGCTATCCTCAACGAAAGATACACGGTTCGAATTGGCCCGAGATCGCACGGCATAGAAATCCGGTTGTAATGTGAAATCCGACTCGACTGAACGGGAGGTCTGTAGAGGACGGTCAGATGTTGGGAAAGCGGTCACGCGGAAAGCGGCCCCAGGAGCCCGACGAACTTTGATCGCCTACGAGGAAGAAACAGGGAATTTTAAATAAAATGAATTTCCCAGAAAGGGAAAACGCATGTTGCAAAATTAGGAAGATTTATGGTCCACAATGTGAACACTGACAGCCATTAAAACCTAGTGGGGAAATATGTTTGGAACACCAAACTCTTGGTCCAGTTCGCCAAAAACGAAAGATATCACGAGATGCTAACCGTTTACTCTCTTTGCGATCGCAAAAGTAAAATGTTGGAATGTACATAAGAAGAGAGCAGCGACAACGATGGGAGCATTTACCAATGGGTTTCACACGAAAGGAAGGACTGTTGTTGATGTTTCAAAACGAACAAGCTGCTTAGGATGACTGTTTATGCGCACAAGGCCAGACGGTTTCGCTTTGTGGATGAGCTGGTCAACAACGTGACATACCTTGATCACGCTGTCCACCCGGTCAACTCATTCGACGTGGTCCGATCCTATCATCAGATCTTAGCGGAGGAGACGGAAATCCCGAGAAAATCCGGATTGTTCGAATTTGATTGTGCTCAACTGAATGAGCAAATTCCTGAAAATTTTGTGAAAATCGTCCGACTACTTTTTTATGACAGTTGACGTTAGCAACGTTGTGCAAACTTTTCAGCGTTTCATCCATGAAACATACCGCGGATTAGATTTCGTCTACTCCTAGCAAGAGGACAAACAGGCAGCAAGATTATGCTTTGTTTGCTAGACTAGGTCGATCACTAATACGCTGGTTTTTGTAGAAGTTACAGATTCCGTCGAGGAGGATCATTCACGTGTAGGCACCATACTTGTAGCTGGGATGAAACAACAGTAGCAGTAAATGCTTCTGCTTTACATATGTAAAAGTGAACGTATTCCGTAATAGTTCCTTTTGTGAATAACCCACGAAACGCGAACCAATCGACCAGTAAGCATAATATGATTATGAAGTATTTCGAATCTGAATTGGCATCATTTCAAAATAATACAAAGCTTAAATGCTGCACTACATGTGTGCTTAAAGTTACATGTGATTAAAGTAATGTCTCGTAGGCAGTTGTGGTTGAAAATGGACGGCCAGTGAACATCGTTACGTTAAAAGATACACATAAAACGACAGTAAAAGGCACTGCGTAACGTAGGGCCCAAACATAAAGTGTTCCGCCAAGTTTGGCGTACAGTGTAGTGTCATGCCACCATTACAAGTGTTCCAGTCACACCCCAGATAGCAAATATCCGCCGAGGTTAGGACTTCAATCACAGAGGTGATAGTCTAATATTTTGCGGAAATTTCGTAAACACGACCGCAATGCTTTAGTCTGCTGGTTTTAATGATTACCGAAAGCACAGTTCGGAAAGTTACACTGTTGTTACACAGTATCAGATAAAAATAGGAAGGTTGCTATTGTAGTGCATGAGTATCGTAGAACAAATTCAGTCAACAGTCTTGTGAGCATCAGTATGGAGACGGGTGCCATGAACCGATGACCAAATGAAAAATACAAGCATACTGTCTCACAAAAAAGCTTACCTCATCTTCAAAATAACAGTGACAAGACTGAACTCAATTCGGTAACGGATTGTAAAACTATTAACCGTGATAACAACCTCAGCGCTCTGCTGTACACTGTTCACCGGTTGATTGGTGTAAGGTTGAAGAAGCTCGCCGCTGTTTCAATTTATCAAAGAAGGTCACAGACAGTTGAAGTGACAAATTATGAATTGACCAGCAGAATCTCTTAATCATTTGGGCATCAGTTCTGTATAACACGTCTTTATGGGCCCCGTCGTTTGCAGAATCCTCTAAGATCGTTAACACATGCCCCAATAACCATGATGTCAGTAGGTACTGTCCAGAGGAACATCCATCAGCGTGACCATCGAAACAGACCATAGGAATCAGTTCAGTTCCCCCAAACTATCCGCATTCACGTGCAAGCGTTGTGCGCGCAGTGTACGATATGCGCACAGTGGCTAGCTCGGACCAATATAGTGTCCAAGGTTATCAATGGAAACATAAGTTCGTCAACGACCACGTGAACACTGCGATCAGATTGGCGCTCAAAGTGGAGAAATGTACAATACACATGCATGAAACAGAGACCCAGCTGGACCTGAATATGGTTTAAGCTACCGTTAATCGTTAACGACTGAAAAATATTCACAGGAAGAAATACAGAAAGTAACAAAAAGGTAGGCGTATCGTCACATGCACTCTATCGTTCGCCAGGTTAAGCGCTACATAATCAATCGAATCGTTTATCGGAAACGCTATCCGACCTGACATCATGCCAAAGAAAACCGAAGACCTAAGCCCGAATAATTGTAAGTACTTTCAATTAGCATGTTCTCGTCGTTTTTAACTTATATCTTTAAAATTGTTGTCGTGGTCGGTGAGGTAAATAGCAGTCCAAGCTTTGGTATAACTGCTCCAGGTTTGGGACACATCAGTCAAATCGCTCATCTTGGCAATCGACACACATGCTTACTACAAAAATAGCCACACATGATTGAGCCAACTGTCGTTGGAACGCTCTTGGCGTTTGGAAATTACCTTGTGGTACATGACAAATTAGCATCAATCCAACACAAAACACAAAGTTTAGCCGATCAAACATTCATGTGTCATCGCAACAATACCTTTTCGATGAACTCTTCCACAAAAATCGTGCAGACGCCCAATTTTTCTCAGCCTAACTGTAATCGGTCGAATCGCAGCCCTGTATAAACAAGCCATGCCTCCACATATAAAGTTCTTTCACTTTATCGAATTAATATCCAACAGAACCTATCGTCAGACGGTCCGTAAGAGTCAAAACATGGCTAAGCCACAATTAAATCAGATAGAAGTAGTAGGAGATAAGCATTGTTATTTAGTCGAACGGAGCCTGCCACTTGAAGAAAACTAGACAGTCAAGGTCACATGGCTGGTCTATGTGAACGATGCAGGAAGCCTAAATGCAACCAGCCGAGAGCATGAACCTGCCATGTTGTGTTGGTTCAGCAAAGCTTAGCCCGTATAGAATGAGGCGATGAAACTGAACCATATAACGCTGATCCAGCGCCCACCCCCAATTCGGTGAGCAAACGACGGAATGACGTTGCAGACGAAGTTGGAAACTGATAAGCTAACCCAATTTTGGACGGAGAATAAACGCTATTTCCCGTTTACACTTTTATCTCAGTTGAATTGAGTGAAGGGACTCCTTCAGGTTTTGTATGTACAACTGTATCAGTCCGATAAAAAACAAACTCTTACAGCATCCATTTTCTGTTTGCACGTTAGGTTTCTTTTTATGGATGTCGTAGTTTGTGGAATTGCGTGTAGTATGCCACTTAGATACGTGGTTGACATTCTACGCAAGTTACAGCGACTCGGTGTGAGGGTCGTTTTGTATTCTCAAGCGGGGTAGAGATGGAATAAATAACAAACGTTGGTAGGGTACTGTGTGAAAATCGCACGATTGGCTAAAAAAAACAATCCGAAATTACTATTATATGTCACCAGCAGAAAAAAGCGCCAACATTCACGAAGTTATTTACAAAATTCTCCTTATTAGTCTTGTGTTCAGATGGGTGAATAACACTACTTGGGTTTCTTTGAGTACCAACACAGACCGATTGAAAATGGCCAGAATTTACTACAGTTTGCAAATTCCTTGAGACACGTACGCTTTAGTAAACGGGATTTCCACAATTCCGTTTCTTCCGGCTCTAATGGGTTTTACTTGAAAGCGATTAGACAGCTATCAGAACCGCACTTATGCTGTTCTTTTTTTAACGATGCCATTTATATGTTAATATCTAAACGACCTGGAGATACTTT
The DNA here is from genome assembly GCA_013368495.1 of Paragonimus heterotremus. NCBI lineage: Eukaryota > Metazoa > Platyhelminthes > Trematoda > Plagiorchiida > Troglotrematidae > Paragonimus > Paragonimus heterotremus. The sequence continues at coordinate 1,629 of LUCH01000941.1, read as the reverse complement.
TAAATCACTTTACTAACTATCATGGTCAGAGTATCTGAAACGTAAATCACGCATAAAGTAGAGTATAATGTGTTCTTTGCATGAAATTTTAATACAAAAGCTTCGAAAACGTGTATTTTTTAAAGAACACACGATATTCGCGGGCATAAGCTCCAAAACTATGGTGGGACACAATAGGAGGGGGAAAAACGAACTTCGGGATGAAGGAAACCAGAAGCGACCTAACGCCAAAATGAATTCATAAACATAAAACCGATAGAGTAAACAGGTATTGTAACAGGACGAGCCGCTTGTGCGAAAAATGAAGGAGTAAAATTACCCTAAAAAGATGAAGAAATGAGTGCGCACACATAGAGCGTTCAACCATACCGAGAACATAGTAACTCAGACTGTCGTTGACTCTTCTAGAGGTGGTTTACGAGATGACATTAATAACTGAATTAATGTATAGAGTGATAAATAGGTACATTAAAAGCAACGGAAAATCATGAGTAAGAAGAGTCCACAACTTAGGGACTGTCAACCTACCCTTGACTGCGACACAGTCCCGTGTCCGGAGACGATTAGAACTAAAAAGGTGGATAGCCGCGCATTCCGCGACCGGACAGATGACACCGAACAATCTTACTCAGTTCACAGCTTTCATTGCCGTGGTGAGGCTAACGCTCTTTAGATATACGGAGCACATAGTTCAACAAGCGTGGAAAGTACATACTCGGTATCTTAGTTACTGAGCGGGGAATTTACACATTCCCTAAATACGCACCGAGGGACTGTCACCCATTGTGTACAGGTTGACTGGCGGAAACAACGTTGACCAAATACCGTCCATCCCAATGGGTCAGGTATTTGATCTGTAGAGCAAAGCTAAGTGTACATAAGAATTGTATAACAACTTGTTAAGCGACAGTCAGTCCTCTCAGCGATGCAGCAAACCACGAACGTACAACATGAGTAGTTCGGACTTGACGTTTTTCAGAAACTACCATTCTCAATATCAGGACGATCACTGAGGGCCAAAGATATGCATATCTGGTGATCACATATATTACACGACTCACACTGCGAGCACGATAGAAGTTACGAGGATGAAATGCAGCAGTGATGCAAGTTAGCAAACCATACTCGGAAAAAGAAGTAGTGTTTCTGTCCAGCCGAGTACATTAATCATGTTATTGCCATAAATGTGAGACAAAAGGCTAACAGTTTTTCTAACTGCATACACCGACTGATAAACGGTTGTGTTCGATGTTATCATTTAAGTGTCATTTTGAGAGATCATCGAAAAACAACGTTTCTTCACATTTCCGATGACTTGCAATAGGCAACTTCGCTTTGAACAAGACGTATCAAGGAAGGCGTGAGTCTTAACTGCCTCAGACGAATTGATATCGCACTTCGGCGTTTCCGACTATTCAACCTGTTCGTTCCTGCGTTTTACTAGCCACCAATTACACCTGTTCCCATATATAGCAATAAGCAAACGAACGAAGTTTCGACGTGTATTGCATTCACAAGTATGTGTGCCAGAGTATACTGAAACCCTTAGTATCAAGACCTACACTGCTACCTTGTCGAGGTGGTCGGGCTTGTGTACTGTTTTGATCCGGCGGGCTATGGTGATTAGGA
>LUCH01000940.1:49612-113242 GCA_013368495.1 Paragonimus heterotremus | reverse complement strand
TGCCAGTACTTTTTAAAGAAGGTGGAGAGGTTTTAGTCAAGGCATTGACTCAATTGTTTCAACTTGTATGAACGACGGAGACAATCCCTCCGTGCTGGGTACATGCGATAATAGTTCCTATATTCAAAAAGGATATCAGGAGCTCTTGTGAAAACCATAGGGGAATTAGTTTGACCCTAGTTATTCCAAGGGTTCTGGCCTTCATTATACTTCGTCGACTCACTGCAGTTCGGGAGTTAAACATTAGAGAAGAACAGGCAGGGTTTCTTCGTGGCCGGGGATGTATAGATCACATAATTACCCTCCGTCAAATTGTGGAGCAGCGTCGTGTATACTGCCGGCCAACAATTGTCATATTTCTCGACCATAAAGGTGCGTTCAATTCGGTGGATCGATCTACACTTTTAAAGTCGCCTAAACGCAGAGATGTACCGACTAAGTATGTGAACGTACTGTCGGCGCTTTATTCCTGTACTTCGGCTCAGGTTAGGGTTTACGGTTAAGCATCAGTGTGAACCACTGATGTATTGCTGTCTATGTTAATGATGAATATGTGTGTACGTTGTATGCATTGTAGTATGCATGACTGTTATAATGTTATTGACGTTCAGATGTTATTGTTATAATGTTCATTTTCTGTGTTCACCTCTTTTAATAATTCTGTTTTTCTGACCTCTTAAGGAGATTTATAAGAACGATCAATAACTATGTGATGATTTCATTCTTCGTCTTGATATCGCTGTCTATTTTATCCTTAGTTGTTAGCTTAATTTCCGAATTTGAGCGTTACACGGTTTTCTGCCAATACATGGCTCTCAAGTTCACCAGGTAACTCCTTGTTTGTCTCACTAGTTGGTCGTTACTCGCAGTACAACTTGTAAGTGGTAATTCTGTTTGAACGATACACAGGTAATTCCAGCGGAAGCCTTTTGAGCTGTAATTTAACTATTGCAGTATAATTTGGGATACAAATGGATCGGAATGTTTTCAGCGTTCAATCCACTCAGTTCGTGTTTACACCTTTGACACTGTTCTCGTAATCAGTTGGTACTAACTATCCTGCTCGCGCCTTCTCGTACTCTCGATTTGCTTACATGCACTTGCTTTTTGATACCTATAGCTTAAGTAACCTCTGCTTAATACTGCCCATTCTAAGGTTATACGTTTTTGCAGCAACTCGACGTATTTTTCACAGCCCTGCCTATTTGGCTGTCATTTCTCCAATGGCATATACAGTTGATAAAAAAAATGGATTCGTTCTGAAGTGAACAGTACTGTCGTTGTAAGACGACCTAAACACTCGCACAGACCTTTAACGATCAGCCATATTTTCAGTCTACTGAAATAATATATGTAGTATATCATATATGATATATATTGTTGTATCTTAGGATATAACTGTGAATGAATAGTATTAACGTAAATGTTCTTTCAGGATCTTGTGGATCGAACCATTAGCAGTGTGATTGAGAATGATCAGTATACTGCTTCCAGTTAGCCAAATATCATGTTATTCACAAACCGAATCATCATCGCGTTGCACTGCTGGAATTTCCTTATGATCATCGGACTGCTGCTACTTATGTCTCAACACAGGTACTCTTCTCCCTAATGTTATGGCACGAAATCATAACTTATCAGTTCGCTTTCCATTGCGCAATCGGTCGCCAGATTATAACCTCTGATGGTTAGTGCACCGATAGATTTATCGTGTTGACTGGCTGAATGAGCGGTATTCAAAACTGGTTATTTAATCGGTCAGTATCGAGGACTAAACAGTACAAACAACGACAATTTGATTCACATGCTCCGAATGAATATATAGTCAGCCAGTGCGCACACAACAGTGCAACAGAATGCGAGCGAACGTGTGTCATTTTCGTATCAGCTCCGATTGGGATAACCAATACTAGCTAGCTAGTTCCGTCCAGTTTATTGTTTCAGTATGCACTGGTTCGTGTGTGTTGATTGAATTTAACTACTGATGGGATCTGTGTGCTGGAATGTGTCCATGAGGCCTGCATACGCTCACATGCAGCCGGGCTGCTTGTTTACAAAGCACGCCGATGTTAATTAATTTGGTTTAGACTAATTGTAAAGTAATTCAATCCATTTCCCTTCCTTTCATCTTCTTGGTAGGACTTGCTTATTATCCTCTACTCTATGACAATTACTTCTCAGAATCAACCACTGATGCACTATTGTTGATGATGACGTTGAATTTCCAGTGATTTCTCTTGTTTCGTTTAGCTCTCATTGTCTGTAGAGACGTTCACCTGAGCAATCTGGTATTGGTTTTTCACAAACACACACACACGTGAACACTGACACAATAACTAATCTTCAATGCGGTCATTTCACATTTGTCATTACAGGTGTGTTTGTGTTTGGATCACGCGTACACTAGTTTGTGAGTTGTACACATTGTCACCTTGACTGTTGAGGAGCCGTTCGTTGTGGCTTTGTCGGCACACACATATGTACGCACTGTATGCTTAAAGCTATCATGTCGATCATGCACAACTTGTCTATGGATATGATTTACAGAACAATCCTGATACACACTGAGGTGAACTCTTCACAAAGATGGATTTCGCTTGGACATTAGTTGGTGGTCGTAAACCATTCTATGGAGTCCGGATCACTGCATTTTAGCTCTTGGATGTTAGTGAATGTGTTCGTAAAGCCGACAAAATTGCTGTTGTTGGCTCCGACCGATGTCTAAATTATTCTACACGTGATCACGATCTAACCCTAATGACTATTGATCTCTGTCTCAATCAGCAGTTGTATGGCTGCATTGGGAAATTTATCTTGACAGATGTCGTCCCTAATTTAGCATATGATGCCAAAATGCACATCGGTGCCATAGTGTTGTAGTATAAACACTCCGAGCTGAAGATATTCGCCATTTGTGTACTTCTCAAATCCAGATTGTTGTTTAGTCATCTCAAGTATCTCTTGACAATAGTTATTATTGGAGGAACCAATTTTAGGAGCATCCAATGACCTTGATGTAAAATATTTATACATTCACTGCCATGTTACTGACAGTAAACCTCTGTGGATTCTTTTGAAGGTGTAGTGTGTGCTGTTGGTGAACCACAGGTTAGATTAATTGGTTGCAATTGTTTTGTGCAGTGTTTAGACCGCTTTCTAACATGCTACTCCATTTTATTCACTGTAGTTCATTTTACCGGATAAATACTGTGTGAACGGTCCTCTCCTTTCTGGTCATGGCAACATAATCAATAAGTATGCTGTTGCTCTCCTTCGTTATTCTATTCCGGTAGTCTGGTCGGTTGTATTTTTCTTGCATTTTAGTCACGAGCTCGCAGTCAGCAAACTTGTCATTTCATCCCTAAGCTACCATTTCTTGTGATAGTTTTTGTGGAGCGTCAACTCGTCATCGGATTTTGGGTGGTCTAGCCTTGTGATGTCATATTAATGCGGTAGTATTCAAACTGATACTCAACCGAATCAGTGTCAGACGTGAACATAGCATCGAGTCATATTATGCAGTTATCAAATTTCACGGATTTTGCAGGTTTGCTAAAAGAAAACGTTTGGTTCACCATTTCTTAAAGCAAGCAAAGATGTGTTTACTGTGACGTATATTAAGTTGAATCTCAAGTTGAACATATCTTTGGGTTCAAGACTGTCTGTGTACGGAGACTTTACAGGTTTGAAGTACAAGCGCATGTGTTCAGAGTCACCGTAAGCCCTGCGACATTGGGACTAGAGCTGAATGTGTATGACGCTACATGATTCGTTTGCCTCTTGGACTAAAACTTCACCTTCGTAGCCTGCTCGCTTACCCCGGTTGAGTTTGTTCTACTGTTTGAACCGATCGTGCTGCTTTTGTGCACTGAGGTTTCACAAACGTTTGCATAGCTTTTCTCCTTAACCGTATAGAAGAAAGGTTGGAAGCCGTCTTATCAGGTAACAGTGGCAAAACGCATTACTGACAAATCTATAAGTGCATTTAGCTTTTCAACCCAACTGTTTATAATTATTTAATTACCTGTATTCAACACTACAGTACGTTTGAGAAATTGATTAATCAGTTTTGATTTTAGCACTTCTAACAGTCTCAGTGCCGGACTTACTTGTTTACCTTGTACTAACCAGTATTTTTCTTTTGGCTATATTTTAGTCATTGGTTTTTGGTGTTAACTCATCGACCACCTCTGACGAACAGAAACCGACAACTGCGGATGTGAATTGCTTGCGAGAATCGTCGGGTGCCTGTCGCGCGGTTGTTCAACCGACGTTTGCTACATGTGTTCCAACGGTCACACAATCTCATCCTTCCTCTCTGCTAGGTTTCCTAGCAGATACCACGCCCAAGTCGGTCGTGTCTGCCATTCAACGGGATATACAATGGGCTTCTCATTCTGCGATGCGGCAGCAACAGTTCTGGCCACTCTCGCGTGATTCCTGTTTAGCCCGACCACCACTATTCCGTCCCTCATCCCAGTTCTGTCAACCAGCTTCTTTAGAGGCCCTTTATTCCCCGGTCACCCCGGCCTCTGCGAACACCTCCTCCTCCATGACGGTTGATGCCACCGATGGTTCAGCGTTCACATTTCCTCCAGGCGAGCAGCACCTTTCGGGTAACTCCGTGTTATCTCAATACTCGGTTCCAAAATGCTTATCTGACCCTCGCGTTGTCGCACCTGCTGTCTGTCTCTCCTCAGGCGTTCCATCGTCACGACCACGCCTAGATGTGGGTCCGGATAGACAGTTTCCGGCAACAGTGTTACGGCATAATTCATCTCCTGGCATCACGTTGAACGAACGAAGGGGTCGTTTAACTCCCGGGATCTATGATCATGGTGAATCGGATCTGTTGATGAGTTTTGATGACCATGTCATTGCTCGTCAACAGCGGCACTCAGGCGGTAAATTTGCACATTTTTAACTCTCTTTTGCTGTTACATTGCTCATCAGCTTGCAGCTGTGACTTATAGTGTGATCACTATTAAATGGCAGTAATCCAAGTGTGATTGGGCTGTTGTGTAATATAAACACATGGGCTAGAACCCCGATCTGTTTCATGAATGTATTTCTACACTGGTTGAAACTTGTTGACAAAATTCAATTTGTGCATGAATCACATTCCTCCACTACAAGTGTGTGCTTTATAGAAACAAAGAACAATCGACACACGCTCAATAATATTATTAGAATGCCTTTACTGGATTACGGCTATTCTTAGGCTGAAATATCCTAGTTCATAAACATTTTATCCGATTCGTTCACTTCACATTAACGTGTTACCAATTTGCTTTACTGGGTGCAACTCGATAATGTGGGGAACATCTAGTTGTAGTTGTGCTATTGAACAGCTCCACTGAATCATTTATGAAGCTCTTATTCTTGGTTCTCTGTGTTATTGCTTCAACCCTTTTGATACATTGGTTGTGAACCTGGGTAAACGTTTAGAGCGGTATCTCATACTTTTTTGTTCTATTTCTTTACGAACGAGCATAGTGAAATTTCCCAGTTCTAGAATGTTTCCATAGTAGTTCGTACAATACTGCTAAATTATATTTTGGAGCCAAAGGTTTATCTGGCATCCGACTGCATCTTGCTGCTCAACGCTTTTGTTACAGGGTATGCACCGCACATCAGTGTAACTGATGCAGAAGTGTATGTTACAGCTTGAAGGACCGAGTCAATGCACTTTTGTATTTTGCCCGAAGTTAAATTGAAATTCGATTCAGCACTCTTGCGTTCGGAAATTATCATCATCACAGACAGCAATACATCAGTGGTTCGGAAATAGCGTGTGTTCGTACTATATACATAGGTAAATAGTAGAATGTATAAAATTAAAAATGCGTGCGTGCGACAAATGCTAGGTTGCTCAAAAATAGTACCGTTTGTGAACCTATCACAAAGTGCGCTGATACGATTTGTTAACTGGTCGACAAAATCTCCTTTCGGTGGCATGTGGTATCACTTGGGTCATTGTGAATATCTCCAAACGTTAATACATGGCCCTAAGCCTCATTGGACGATACTGTTGCTCGAATTGGCACACATCACAACGATGATGAGGAATACCCTCGTTTGTATGCGGAGAATTTTGCTGCTCGTGTATGTTCGTGATGTTGCTTTTCACGTGTAGTGGTTCATATTGCATCTAAGGTCGATTTGATGTCGCACACAATCTCACGCTTACTGACTCCAGTTCAGTTTAGGTGGGCGCACAGTGTGGTTCCGACTTTGTGTTGGCCATTGTTGTTTGGTCCCCGAGGCTGTCAATGGAACCATGCGCGTGTAGTCTTCGTTCGTCCAAAATTCGTTAAGCCGTCTTGAAGCACTCTTACGGGAATGCGCTCACCACTTAGATTTGGACTTTCCCCTTTTGACATTCTCTCGTCCACGTCGTTGTACTTCTGAGTGCAGGTTGTGCAAGACATCGAACTGTCCTGGGTTTTACTTCCTGAGATCGTCATTTTGTTACCATTTTCCTTCGGAATTTGAACGCTGTTCTCTCTGTTTCCAAGTTTAGAATATTGTCGTGGCTTCACACAACGCTGATGAACCGTGATACTAATATAAGTTTTGTGTGTTTTCACATTTGATGTGTCATCTTCACTATCGTCACTATGCTGTTGGAGTGTACCAACATTGCCCGTCTTCTTTCCGGTCTGGTCAAGCTCTTCTTCACAGCTTGCACGTGTTCGTAGTTCTAGCATGTGATGGAAATGTACACTAAGACAAAACATCCTCCACACGCGTCGTTAGGAATTCTGTCGGTACAGTCTACGACAGTCTACGTAGTTCCACCGATCGCAGTGATCACGTCACCGACTGTTTGTGATATGCCATGATTCAACTTGTTAACAAAAAGGATCCGCATTCCCTTTCGTTCATATATGAGCTACTTTCGAAGATGCGATGTAATCCAATTTGATTGTATGTTCTATGCAGTTCCAGTTCGAATCTGTTGAAAATGCCAGCGAAGAACGGTCGTTCGAAAAACGTTAACCGTTCTCGACCAACGCAAACGAACATTGTCGTCCCGTAGCGCAAATTGTTCAACCCAGGCTGTAATCATCAACAGGTGACCTTTCAAGATACTCTGCCTCGTTAACAGCACCATAAATTCTTCTTGACCGTCTGTACTTACCTGTGTGGGCTTTATACCACGATAGACAAATATGATGATCTCCAAATATCCCTCCATTTAATCAATGCCCTTACGGTCTTCTTCGAACAAAACATACTTCGTCTATCCAACCTATTCCGTTGCATTGTCCACGGGTCCATAACGAATGTCGCCCCACCTGCTCAAGTCTGGATTGTTTCCTCAGTTGTGCTTAGGAAATATGTGAACTGCATCCGATTTCATTGTCATCCAATCGTTGTTGTGCTCATGCAAGGACTGACAAACTCATAGGTTTATATTTAAATGCACCATATGTGATTCTTCTCAGTAGCCTCTTTTCTTGCTTACTGCACATTGGTTTTAAGCTACCAGTTTTAGGAGTATGTTCAAAATCTGTTCCCATTCGGTAAGTTAACCCAGACCTCTTCTACGGGCTTTAGTTTGTAGTTTTTGCTGAGCCGTGAAACCATAAGTTATGACCTTTCCTACATAGACCTGTACTTTTCATCTTGACCTCGAGCGACCTTTGTAATAATAAAACCTGCTTGTAGCTTTTTTATCAGGGTGATGGTGGCTTAGTGTTTGTTTGAGGTTGTATGTTGAATTCAAGCCGAATTTACCACGTTCTGCTCCATCTTTCACGAAATCAGCTTCGCCAGTACTGTCTAAAGTGGTCTTTTAATTTCAATACCAATGGTTTACCTGAGCCCCGTGCTCGTGAAGTGAACTTTTTGCAGCTTTGGTACCCACAGGGATATTAGTCTCATGACAAACAGTAAGGTTTGCTGACGATCAACGTTGTCCTTCATAACCGAATTCTATGAAACGCAAAAGTGAATAACTGTTACGAATAACGCGAACTGCAACCATTTTTGATTAACCCTGAACTCCGGATTTCGGAAATCAGCGAAACTAATATCACAACAGACTCCGGATAGGCAGTCTATTTTGTTACCAAACGCTCTGCAAAGTTATGTAAAGTAATTGCATGTATTCATAGAAGGAAATGACTAAGATCACATTGGCTGGCGAAAAAAATGTTTGCATTTCACACTGATCTTTGATATCCGTAATAATCCATCGGCTCACTGCAACTCAAGAAGCTAACGTTAGGGAAGAACAGGCAGGACTACATCCTATACGAGGATGTATTGAACACATTTTCACTCTCCGACAAATCCTAAAACAGCGTCATACCTACTGTCAGCAAACAATTACTGTATTTTCTGACTACGAAGGTGTGTTCGAATCAGCGGGGCGATCTACACTTTTAGAGTCGCTTAAACGCATGGGTGTACCGACCGAGTATGTGAACATACTTTCTACGCCTTATTCCCGTACGTCAATCCAGGTCCAGGTTTGCGGTGAACTGTCTGACAGCTTCAGCATCAGGATAGCAGTACGTGAAGGCTGTTCACTTTCATTGATTTTGTTTAATTTTCTCAGACGAAGTGATGGAAGATCGTTTGCGACAGTCACAACATGTCGGAATTGACCTTCTACTTGGTGGAAAACAGACAATTTCCAGGCAGCACAGAAAAGACTGGAAGCTACTTCTTACTGTGCTAAGCATTTCAGAATACACTTTGCATCCTCAAAGTGCAAGGTGCTTACATAGAGGACTACTATCATTACGTAGATTTAATACTGGATAATGAAGATATAGCAGTTGTTGATTTCTTCGTGTAATTGGGAAGTTGCATCAGTGGCGGCGGCGGTGTGGGGAATGAAATAAAAGTGCGTATCTCTAAGGCTGGGACGGTGTCCGCTAATTTAGGACAACGCTAATGACTAAGAAGGCTTGAGGGTCGCGTACATAAGGTGGTAATTAGGGCTGTACTACTTTACGGCTATGAAGCATAGCTGCTCAGGTTAGGATACTTAAAGTGTCCTCAGGTACGCAATCATGAATGTTTACATTTTATCGCTCACTTCAGATGGCACCAACGGGTAAGCCACGGAGACGTCAAGAAGCAGATATTTTGTAATGATTGCTAATCGAGTTCCTTTGTTCAATCTTTACATTTACACAAACCTAAATGAATAAACCATGTACCGAAGATGTCAGCTATGTGTCTGTCAAACCGAACACTTTTTACAGATGCTGCAGTCGAGTGGCGTACGGTGCGAGATGAACAGATGAAGACTTGACTTAGAGAAGTGACGTCGTTCGATAGTGGGTGAAGTTTTGTAGGTTCGGTTTGTCTTCCGCGCTGGGGCTCGCGCGACTCAGAGATTCGGTGGTTTGAGACGTGTGAGCTGACGGTTAATCGGGTTCAGTAGTGTGAATTTCGTTGTTTGGCCGACGTGTTGTCTGTGAAGTAAGTGCACTTAATGACACGAGACATGGAAAGCCGTAAGGACGTTTACTGTCTTGCTGGTGATTCCTCTTGATTATAGATAGACTATTCGTTTTTTAAGATTTGAGCACCTTGGTGTTGAATGTCTCAATATAGACTTAGTTGGGTCTCTTCCTCTGTCCTCCTTTTTCCATTTTGATATTGTGCAGGAGTTACCTCTTCCGGTTTTGTGTGCATCAGTGGTAACCGCTGATATGTTGCTGTCTATGATGGTTCATTGTCTTTCGAGCTGAACGCGTTGACTGTGCAAACTCCAAAGTGTTTTTTTTTTACAGATTTCGCCTGGGTTTTGATAACAGTCTATAAACCGGTGTGGTGATAAAAGCGTCTTGTTTCATCAACTCTCATTCTGTGAGATTCCCTGATAGCTTATTTTGGTGTATTCTGAAGCACAGCTTGTCTTCCTGGTTGCGAATAATTTTATTCCATGAATCGTTTTTCCCCATTCTCTTCCGTTCAGGTGATGCTGATTACCCATCAGTTATGCATTCTCGTAGTTGATGCTAATTGTCACGTCTAATGATCACAACTGTTGTGTTGTTCATGTTCTCTAGGTTTGTTCATCCTAGGAGTGTTTTTACTATTCTTTCCTCTATTTTCCACATTCCTGACCTGAAACTCTCCGGATTAGTAAGTCTTAGGCTCGGAAACATTCAAACTGTTCTTTGCTCTGACGTGGATTATTTAGGATAGCAATTATTGCATTATTTGAACTTATGATACCTTCTACATGACAGACAATATGGTTTGGTCATATTTGTGACAGATGTGGGTCATTGTTATATGGTTAAGTCGAGTATTGAACCTTACGGGTAATGTTAAGTCATAATGACTGGTGTGGGAGTGTACTTTCTGCATCCCTCCTACTACATAACGTGTTCTAGCTCGAATCCTCCAGATGTGGACTGCCGGTTCAAGTTTCCATCATCTCATCCAGACGATTTTAAGCCTTCCCTACAGTCAGGTTGTTTCTTTCGTTTGTTCCATTTTCTGTCAGTTTGTATATCCTCTGAAGAACCATGAGTGACAATTCATGCACGTTCGAGCTCCTTAACATTCGCAGCTTTTGTGCGCGTCTCTATGCGGTTATTTATCCCTGTTCACGTACAGCGTATTAATCGAATTGGTTTTCGGGTGCCGCTGGTTGCACACGTGCGTCGTATGATTAGATCCTCCTACCCCCTTGGTCGTCCGCAGTATAAAAACTCCACAACCTGTCCCCGTCTGTGTGTATGTGTGTCAGTACGCATACATCGCGTTGTGTTTGCTGGTCCCATCTGTCAACTATCGGTGTGGTTGCGGTGTTGTTCATACGCAACCGCTACTGTTGCCTTCACTATGCTATCGTAGTGCATACTGCTCTGTTTACAGTTAATTACGAATGTGTATATGGGTTCGGAAATGACCTGTACGCGAACAAACTGGGAATTCTCGGTCATGTAAGAATAGTTTTCATATTGTTTTTTTCTTCATTGTTTCACGTTAGACCTAATGGAATCGTTAGGCATGTCGATATGCTATCTAAACTGATCCTTGGTTGGACATGACGTCCTCCTTCTATAACGTTTGTGTATGTATGTATACACATATGACTAACAAAATCCCTCTCCAGATTTATAGGCAGAAAATATATGGTATCTACTTGCTGATGGATTGTTGCATTTATCACGCAGGCTCCCTGTTGTGACAACGTCTGTTTGGCGTAACCAGACAACAGGCCCTAATCGAATTCGAGTCCCCTAGCGTGAAATGATTTGGAGCATCACGAGGATAAAAACCGTGTTCTGCTCCGCTCACCTGATCACAGTCGAGTTATATGAAGAAAAGACTCGATTGTTTGTATCTATACGTTGACGATTGTTTACCGATCACGACCAAGCTTAATTAGTTTCAACATTATGCTCATCACGGCGATCGGAACTGTGGATCTTAGTGACACTCAGAGTGCACGGCAAAGCCTTCTGAACGCGGATCAAACCAACCAAAAAAGCTCAGAGATTGCACACGGGTTCTTGTAATTGAACATTCGAGAAAGACTGTCTTTAAGTTTATTCGACGGTTGGTTAAGACGACGGTAGTACATTCTGGCCCGACTCTACATAACGCATGTCAGCTGTCGACATTTATATGCGTATCTTCCAGAACGATTACTTAAGGTTCCATAATTCGAAGGTGTTCAACAACTCAATCCCTGTGTTTAAGGGGCAACTTACGGCAAGTCAGGATGACACATAAAATTACTTAACGGCAATGGATGTAAGTGTTTCCAGAAAATGTTAGCCGTGACGTTTAGAACGCCTTTGGGTGGTGGGCGGTGTTAACACCCAGAAGACACTGGAAAACAGTGAAACTAATAGCAACAACATTGTGTCTGGATTTCCTAAATGGCGCGAGGTTGAGCACTGTTTTTCTTTCTGTACACTATCAAGTTTTCAGCGTTCTGAATAGGATCGTCGATTCTCCAATCGTGCGTGTGTGAGTGGAACCACAAATGGTGCAACACGAATCATTCGTGATAAGTGTTATGCATTAACGTTTTTCAGCTTCGGTCACTGTGACAGACCATACTGAAACGGATACCACCGACTGTACGTTTGATCAGCTGACCCATCATCATCATCGTAGACAGCAATACATCAGTGGTTCACACTGATGCATCACTGCCACACAACCATGAAGAAGAAGAGGAAGAGGAAACGAACCCTGTTTAGGAAAACAGATATCGGTGTTCAAATACCTCAAGACGGTTCACGTCTTCTACCCCAAAGGCAATCTAACGTTTTGTAATCAGCTTGAGATGCGAGTTCATGAGGTGCGTGATCCCGCTGAACATTTATTTATTTTTTATTATTTACGCAGTTAGCGGACAAAATTACCGTCGCTGACATCTTTCTGTTCGGAGCGCTAATCTTCGGGTCACTTACTAACAAGGCACTTTATCAGGCTATATTACATAATGTTGTTACAGAGGAATATATCCTGTTTTCAAAGTCCTTGTACTACCTCTCTGTATCGCTCTTAGTTGGTCTATGGCCTCTCTTCATATATGCATATGCTTTTCACTTTTTACAGATTTTTCGCATCCTCCGCTAAATGCAAATGCCTCTCAAAAATTCGGTCCTGCGTGCTTTCGTCCGCATTCTACGCATTTTGTTTGCTCAGACTCTTACCGTTGTTCAAACTCGGGTCCGAGCCAACTGCTGTCTTCTCACGACAGCTTGTTGAGTGATCGTGGAGCATACGACTTTTCCGCGCATACGGCTGTTCTGGGAAAACGGCAGTTCGAACAACAACCCCCGGAGCGCCAACAGCAACTGAACTACACACCACATACACTACCTGCCTACCAAGAACGTCACTCTTTTCCGAATTTTTCTCACTACACTCCGGTTTGTTCGTCAGCTCTGCGTCTGTCCTCTGTCAACGTGAGGCCGTCACCCAGTAGCAGCGACAGCAATTGCGCTGTGGTTAGCCAGCAACAGGAGTTGGTTCCGGAACAGCCCGAACGTACACGTCACATATCGGCTCCGATTTTGCCACCTTGCAGCTTCTCACAATCATACACTTCTGGAACATTGAAGTTTGTGTCCAGCTCGTTCGGACTCAACTATGGGCCTTGGGATTCCAGGCCGATCAGTTGTTCGTCATCGGTCAGCGGTGGTTACTCGACTGTGGAACGACTTGGCGGTAGTCATTCCATGGCTTCACATGACAGCTACGCCTCGGATCTGACTTCTAGCGATGCAGTTGCTGATTTATTGATGCAAAGGTATGTTGGTCATGGACCTCAGTATCTATTCTGTTGACCTCTTTATCTTAAACGGTTGACGTTTCTTCTTCACTTTGATCAATGAAATATCGTCCTGTCTTATCCGGGTTCATTTTGCTAAAATTTTGTGAAACTGCTTCAAACTGTACCGTTTTCACTTTTCAAGAAGAAATTCAACCTTATCCCAGTGTGATGGTCTATTTACCATGATGGAATATCGCACTAGACTACACAGAATTACTCAAATCAGGCAAGTTAGTGAACAGATGTTTGGCCTTATTCTCTTGTTTCCGTGGATTTCTCGTTGAATAAAAAGGTGACTCATCCCAGGGGAACATGGTATATTGCATGTTATTGACATCTAACTGTTTTACCTTGTGAACAGGATGTTTCGGTCCAGAATCTTAATCATTGTCCTCTCTGTGTTTCGATATTTTGATTCGTTTCCCAGCTTGTATGTGACCATATTACGCAAATAGAGTATTCAAACTCCCTTACTGATTATCGCATTCAAGTAGCCTGTAACGTGAAGTGTACATAGAATAGTTCGATACTGCGAAATGAACATAGCTACTCGTGAGTTCGTCATAGTAGATCAAGTTTATATCCCGAACTGGTGATGTTAACGAAGACGGTGATCAATGTGGTTCATAAGCATAAGTGTCGCTGATGTACTTTAAGTTAGTCATGCATCTGTGAACACTGAGGTGGGTCACTCCTACGTTTTCTTCTCTATCGAATGATTTCCTGCTTTCAACTTGCCGCCCGGCTATAGGTTTCCGGGGCACAAACTCTCAGATGTTCATGCGAAGTTTTCATCAAGCTTCACTTTTCTTCTCCCTGGAACGTTCATCTTTTATGGTCGTACTGCAGTTGAACATCTTTATCAATTATTGATGTGGTGATATCAATGATAACTAAAACTTGACCTGTTTTTAACAGTCAAAATAATTAATGCTTTTTCTACTGTCTAACCGTTGGTTTGTTAACTTAGATATTTTCTGAAACCATCGTCTAGTAATGTTGTATGACATGCATTTTCGTTCGACTGTACATTCGAGAACTAAATACCATCTCTGGACGCCAGAAAGACGATGGTCCAAAAGCGTCTATTGGAATCATGTGTATGCACTATGGGGGACCTGTCACCAAGGGTAGTGACAATGAATTTCTACCCAATGTTTGTGGATACACGTCAGCCATGCAAATGAGTGTACGTGTTCGTTGTTCTGTTTCCACATAACTTCTAAGGAATTTCGTGCAGTACGCAACTTCGCATACCAACTGTCTTTTTCAGTCAACAGTAGTTGGTTCGTACAATGAGAGTTAACATTGGTTACTTCTAAGTGTGCTCTTTTTATTGAATTATCTAGGTTTCTCGTTGATCGAATCTTGTTTCATGAAAACATTATCCACACACCTCTAATTAGTTTAACTGCTATATTGTGTGTTATAGTCACATCACCAATCCTCTCATGTTTCCGGGGAAATTGGCTCGTCACTGTGACCAAGTGAAGCTCAGTCCGCTCCGAGTAGACGCCGAATATGCAAATCAGATACACATTAACACTAGCTCGTCGTCCATGCTGACCCCGGTGCACTGCTTAACTGACCAGTCGCATTCTGACTCGGATATGGGCCACATTTCGCATTTTCCCCAACTGACCACCACTACCACCACCACTACCGACCCCGTGGTTGCACAAACAACGACCATCTTGTCGAAAAACGTCGTGTCTAATAACGACACACGTCCACCAGTGGAACGTTTTGAATTAGCCGATCTAGCCACCGGATCGGGTAGTGCGGACGAGTCAGACAATTCCGCGGTCGCTCGCCTTTCCAAGTCGCTTGCCGAAGACAATTTGTTCCGCAATCCACATACAGTCCTCCCACCCAAGAAGGCCAAACGCAAACCGGCTCCAATATTCATTCCTCCTCAGGTGAGTGTGATATTCTTTCAGATTTGTAGATTGAGGCTCTTTCACAGTCCCCGCAATACTGTTTTCTGTTTGACCCTTCTAGATCATTTGCGGGCACGACATTTTCAGATTCTCCATCCCACCAGAACTTGGATTTTCGAGTTTGTAGAGGTTTCTGATTATGTTTGGTTTACTCTGATTTTTGTCGCCTGCTTGAACTCGAAGAAGCGCATTGGTGGCGACGTCAACTACACTATTCATGCGTTCATTGTCGCAAACCCCACTTAATTTGTTACTTCTAGACAACCTGATGTTATCCATCATTATACATCCATGTAGTTCAGTACGTTTTATGACAACGAACGTCTTTTCACTAAAAAATTGAAAACCCAAGCGTACACGCTACTTCTTCTTGCAAAATTTTATCTCGCTGTGCTGATATCGGATGATTATATGTTTCTTTTTATCGCTCGCCTATTTCAATAGAATAGCAGGAAGTGTGAATTGTAATTAACTTCATTTCTCCCGGTCATCAATCGTAAACATAGCTGGCTTGACATCAAACTGACGGTTATTAGGTTAAGCGTATATCTCGATTTGATCACAACTAAAGCTCCCAGATGAACCCAAGGCAAGTTGTGGATTGTCATTTGTTTTTGAACACACATAAAAGGTCATTAATTCTTACAAATCTTTAGGGGAATGTGTTAGTGATCATCTATCAGCTGAACGGCGGGCATTGTTGCATGGAACGTTTCGTAGTGACAATTTTTTTTAGCACTCTTTAACGGAAGATGGCGCGAACTAACTCCGTCAGGATTTCTAACTGAAGGTGTTTAGCAAAAAATCTGTGATTCCTGCATTTACCACCTCATTAAAACGTGCGTATAATGATGTCGAGTTTGCTTTGCCTTCATAAACCACCAACTTACTTTCAACCCTAATCAATAGATGCCTACATTATCGAACAAAAAGTGGACGAACGTCAGTTGAAATCGATTGCTTGACATGAAGGGAATGAAAATGTCACTCATAACTCGCTACGCTTCTGCGTGTGCGCTAGTTAAACATAATCTAGGTTGTTATTTGATTGCATGACGTTTGATGAGTACCGCTCATTCATCTGATCACCATTTTTCCCGACTGAGCACAGTTCTGTCGAGCTTGGCCTACTGATTGCCAAAGGCTAAAATTGAACTCCTGATTGGAGAATGAGAGGCAGCGGAACGAGGTGTGAGTTTGTTTGTGGTTTGTTTATGGTTATAACTTTCACATGGAAATTGGATTTCTTTTGTACTTAGGTGTGGACAATTCATGGAACTCTTTCCGACCATTGGCTTAGTCGGAATCCACGTGACGGAGTTGTAATATAGGCTGTGTCTAGGATGTGCATTACTGATGAACTCTAACAAGAACGAAACTCAAGCCTAGTGGTTCTTTTCAAAAAGGTTTCAGTGACAAATTTATAACAGTTCGACGGCTGTGATTAATTTCGAGTGATGTTCAGTTTATATTAACCAAAATCTTCTGCCATTTGCCAGAATGTTGCTCAACAACTCCAATGATTTATGTGATTCCAACTTGGAGATAATTCCTAGTCGTGGGGTCATCGATTAGAGTTATCAGGACAGTTACTGCGTCTCCAATGGAGATGATCGGGCAATATGTGCACTACTCTCAAGCAAATGTGGCTTAACATTGGTGTACGCTGTGAGGTCAGTGGGATAACGATTAACACGATTATCTAGCGGAGGCGTGAGTTAGGCTAAACAAACCGTCTCATGTTGGTGGCATAGGTATCTGCTGATTACTGCGCTAACAGTGCAGTACGATTGAGAGCAAATTAGCTTCAGTTTATCTCATTGCAGTATTGTGGCTGGTCAAGATAAAGATGGACACTGGATCTGGTTGACCAAACACGAAAATGTGTCGACCGATAGATTGTAATGAACCAGCTGGACCATTCACAATAGAGGCCATCTACACACCATCTATCCATTACGTTTGACCAACGTTTCCTGAGAGATACCTGTCGAAAATTCGAACTAACTACCAGGTCTAGTTGGTTTCAGCACTCAACGCTACATACATGTGAAGGTTTGCACTATCCCAGCTGACCTTAAACCGTCCTTGGAGCACTTAATTACTTCTTCTTTATTTCATACAAGCCTATAAGCTTAGACCAAATTATGGCCAATCTAACACGTTACGCATCCACTAATTCAACCCGAATATAACAGTCCATTACTGTTTATCTCTCCGTGTCGGTCGCCCACATGATCAGTGGTGAACGCCGTCTATTCATCAAGTCATCAGTTCTTATTTGCTCTTACACATAAACTTCGCTGTCCGCAAACTGTGAACAAACTCGGTATTCCATATACACGAGTGGTAAAAAAGCTAATTTCGAAACGAACTCACGCTGACTCCGTTGTTTGTCTTTTTTGCCAAGTCAAGTCACTATGCCCTCGAGAGGCGAATTTTCAGCTTTTCACGTACTCGGCAACTAAAGGACAATTAACTAAGCGTGTTTGACTCGCAAAATAACAAAAATAATCATGGACTAAGCTGAAAAATGTTGACTTGCTTCGAAACAGACCTTTTTTCATTTTAATTCAACGATATCGAGTTTGTCTCTATTTGCTGAACAACCGATCTAATATACAAATGTCTTTTTTACGTAGCCAACTTTTTTGAACGCCGATGGCTATGAGATGTGGCACACACACTGATGCTTTAGCAAGATCTCCACTGCCAAGGCATCTACTGCTTTAAGTATATAACGTATAGAACATTTACACTACAATTGAACCGAATGTGTCTAATCATGTTACTGCCCAGCCTTTTGCTCGTTTTGTTGAGGACGATGCCTGAAGCATAAATAAAAGTCAGTCAAACACATCATAATCTTGACACTTGTCACTGTGATTGATACTGGTCAACTAAAAACACTTTTCATTGGTAAATGGAAATTCTCACGAATTCCATGTTGGTGTGAGCTCCCAAGAACATGCAAAAGAATGGTGAGTAGTTTGTTTACACAAAGCGCACTTTGCTTAGTATGACATTCAGATTAGTATGATTAAAATCACTCATACCGAAATGGTTATGCTAACGAGCCTTCACGGCAATAATTATAATGTCTTGTCTATCTTTGCACTTCACACTTCGCGTGTGTATGTGTGTGTTTAAATTCTCTGAAACATCTTTGTTTAATTGGAAAACGAGAAAATTAGTTCATAAATTCACTGCTCTCATCATCTCGTAATGGTTAATGTTGGTTTGCAGTGCTCATGTAACATGGTGTGCCGTCTTACTGCGGTCTGTTCAAAACTTGTGATGTACAACTGCATCACATCTGTTGTGTTTTTCTCTGTCTACGGATCGTGTTTCCACACGCCCATACATGGTTGACAATCTGACTATTGTTCAAGGACAACTGTTGTGCAGCTGGTTTCAGTTGTTGTCACTCGGATGGCTACTCTGTACATTTATTTACTGTCTATAAGATCCGTATACTGTGGTTGCTTCGGTTAACAGTGTATGTGTGTGTATGTACAATCTGGTCGTTTTGAACAGCTAACGTGTCTGTCCAAAACTTGCTATTGAATTTCACAGGTAAAGAAGGGGTTTAGAAAATTATTGATATGGTTATTTTGCTTGGCAGAGCTATGTTGTAGTGTGACTTTTAGTCTAGTAGTAGTTCCCCGAAACTAAGAATTTGTCCCGTCTGTACTGCCCTAGTTTCATAAACACTAAGCGGATCGAACAGAGTATTACTGGCGAATGGAGGTGTCGATTCAATTACGTTAAAATGAATGTGTATTCATTAACTGAGAAACCGTATGAACATCGATGTTCGCTAGACATCGTGATCCGTCAGGGAGCGTATCGTTTAGCGTTAGGAGCCAGTAACGTAACGATTGTTGCTTGCATATGTATTTTTTCCGACCGTTTACTTCTGATAAATCGATCTCGTTAAATTCGGACTGCATAAGCATCTGTAAACATTTTTAAGCTGAGCTTCGACTGCTTCTGACAGAGCGCCTACTATGCTCATATTCAAGGAGTATGATAGTCAATTCACAGTATGCGCTACTAACTAATTGTTATTGGTCTCTGGTTTTTTAAGGGCTCAAGTTAGGCCAATGATTACAATACCGACCGTCGTTCCAATGACGACGGATCTTACCTAATTCAGTATGTCGTTTAATGATTAATACTTTGTGGTTATAAATCTTGTTCACTTTCTTATTATGCTGACGTGGCTAGCGTATTTTATTTGCGCTACGTTAGACACTGATTCATGAGGTATTCTACTTCCTACGTTTTGCCCTCACACCTGAATTAACTGTACCGTTAACCGTTGATTTAACACGCGCTTGTACTTGAATAGGCGCATCGGAAGGCACAAATTACGGTGTACATTCTTCCGGCACACTTACCAGTTAACATGTGAATTCCTACAATACCCGAAAAGGTCGTCGGTTTTTCTTGATCAATGTTCAGCTTACAACGTTCATTTTGGCGGAAATAGATTTAAAAAAAAAACACGAAACGCAACGCTTATTGTAAATGTTTTTGTATTTGAAACAAAGTGGGCCCAAACGATAATCGTAAAACAGGAAAACGAGTGTAAAACTGATTGTTGGATCACTTAACCGCACATAGTTCCGTTTTTTTCTGTTTAAAAGTATTGCGGACCTTCTGGAAATGTCGTTCATCAAGAATTCCCCTATCCTGTCGTCCTTCAAAGGATGTTCTTTTCTATTCCTTCGTATAGTAAGAACGCCGTTCATTTTGTTACACCATGACAACGCCCCATAGATTAGTTATGAGATTCAGATGTGAGCTCTGTTCTGTGTAGTCCGGACATTCGGCATTTTTTAAGTTCATGATCTGGAGTAGTGATGTACGTGAATTGCTACATTCGATCAGCTGTTGACAAAGAGCATTTATGTAATATTTTTATTTCTATACTTCACTCTTCAGAAGTCTTCAACGAGCCGTTCTGTTTCTGGAAAACAGACTGTTTGTGTTTCTTTCATAGTTTGTGCCATCAAAATAGCTAACCACTATGGCCTTCCACAGTGAACTTCTTTTCGTCCTTGAAAATACCCCTTTTCTAACGATCACTCTATACATCGTGCTGTTTTGTTCACTTTAACCTGTGTGTGCTTCTTTGGGTGAGAGAATACACATCAGTTTCCGACGAGTCAGATAAGATGCACTGCTACTCACGCATCCCGGTGTCTCATCGGTTTAGAAACAGTTAGTAACGTTCACAAATCATGTCTACTTTTATTCTGTTTGGAGAATGTCTTATGCCCCCTGATCCATCTTCCGCTCATCCACACACTGCTTTGAGTAAATTGTCCTCCCTTTTCCCGCATTCTCTGCGATGTAATTGAGGTCACTGTTCAAATGTCCGTCACTGACTTTAGGCAGTAAATCCATCTTATGTGATTCATGGTGATAGGATACATTCTGAATCGGTCACAGTGGCCATCGTTGGTGGAATCACAGGAGCAAATAACCAGACCAGCAAGTTTCACTGAACACCTTGCAAGTTAGTAATACTGAGAAGTCTTGTGATTACCTTTTACCCGTTTTTGTGTCCCATGTTTATTGTTGATTCACTGGAACAGTTATTACCGGTTAGTTGTCCTGGACTCGTCGGAAAAACAACAATGCTGTCTACCGCAAATCATCTCGCTTTTACCTGTGTGCACTGACTAAATATTCACTCGATTCAGCACAAATCCATTATACTGAGAATAATGGTCGTCAAAGGGGATCGATTGATTAGAACGTTGACGAGGGACTGTTGGATCACGAATTCACCAAATGTAATCAGATAGAAGCATATGGTTTAAGAGACTCAAGTGAATCAACGGTGGCATGGACGTTCCAACAGCGCAAAGTGATGTTGCTTCAATTCGTACATGAGCTACCATTTAGTCAATTGCGATGAGTGAATCAGTTGGTCTTTCTGGATCACACCGCTGACTCCTGGTTGTATTGACAGTTGAGGCGTAGTCATTGAGATTATACACCGCTGTACAGGTAGATGGACAGGGCAGTCATAGTCGCGTATTTGGCTTGGACCGGACAACAGTGAAACATGGTCCTCACTAAAAGCCTTATCCGCTGTTGCATGTACGCTGATTAGTTATCTACCCTGACCGTTAGTTTCTTCCACAAGTTTGCACAACGCAGTGCAAGCATTTTGTATTGATTCATCAGTAAACAATTTACAAGGACATGAATCGCTTTTTGTGCATCAAACATTTAAGGCGTTGGCTAGTGTGGATAGTCAGTCGATGGGTTAAGAAAGGCCACTAGGTCCGGGGCAAGGTCAGACTCACTAACAGTTATTTCTTTACACATAAGGCAGGCCTCAGTCGATTGATTGGGACCTGCTCAGTAAACCGTAAGAATCTTGAAAAAGGTGTGTTGAATTCATAGACTGGGTCGATAATGTGATCAATGATCAGGACGTGTCCGAAGGCTGTGGACACCGGTTGCTTACTTGTTCCAACGACTTTGGCGTTCTCCAGTAAAAAGATCAGACATCTCTCGGTCTTGCATATATATAACTTTCACCGCAGTTACATATAGACTGGGGAACATAATATAGGCTGGCATCGATAGGCTGATCTCTTTTGGTTGAAGGCATAGGCATTTTCTGGGTCCGAACTAGTACGACTGCGTTGTGTTCGTTGTACTGATGAGTAAGCACGAAACGCATGCATCAACCACTCCTCGTGTTCTAATTGTTATGTTCTAAATTGCTGTTGCTGTGTTTGATTACTTCTCGGCACCAATCGACTGCTTGACCTTTGGTGAATATCTCTCATTTGATCAACCAAAATTCTTTTGATTTTGATTTGCTGATCGGTAAGCGTTAAAAGTGAGCAATTCATTGGAGTGTAGAAGACTGGTAAGCTATAATTTCACCATAATACGTTAGTTGTGGAAGAACACTTGTGTATAGACCCACGGATGAGCGATTCGACGATCTACGGATATTTCTACAATACAAGGTGATCTTAATTCATCCTGTGGATGAGATGAAATCCGATCAACTTGAAGGAGTGCGTTTTTCTCCTTCTGAATCCCAGTCACATTTTTCATCTACAACCACAAAAGCATTTACTGCTTGGAGTGACTAAATATTTCAGTTTGATTGGGCTCCGAACAACCATGGAGTTTACGTGGAGTTCACATCTTACAATGAAAACCGTTCTTTTCAGAGGAAATCTCTGCTAATCGCGCTGTTCGTTTTCCAGCTGTGCAGAACATATGTTATGGTGTCCAGTTCATACGAAAACGGATAAGTGGAGGATAGAATAGTATCCAGAGGACGGATTACAAGGAGCGAAGGCATGTGTGTAAATTTGTAGCGAATCGAGGTCAACAGTCATGCCCTTTTTATTCCCCGAGCCGACCGATCCAAACGTGTTGCATTGTCCAACAGTGTTGTTCGAGTTAAACGTTGAAATCCAGTGTACCCTTTTTCTGTTCCAGTGTGGATATTGTCTACTTTAGGTCGATGACAGGTGACATTCATCGGGAACGATTTATCATGTCATCTGTCTTGAGGCAATTATTGACTACAAACTTGTATTGCACCATCGTTTGTTACCCTAATAAATACTCATTCCGTTGGCAGTTGGTCGTATTTCTTTTAGCCAATTCATTGTTTTCTTTGGTTGCTAGCTATTTATCTGTGAGGATCAAGTACGATTCAAATCGATTTGTACGTTTCATTTGTGACCCTTTGTCTTTATTTCTGCTTTTATCACATGTTTACAACTGGTGATGGTGCGAAATGAATGTATTCGTAACTTGCGTGGTCTAACTGCCATGTTCGAATGATCCAAAGGAACCTAATATTTCAGTTATTCGTGCCGTTAGTACATACTTCAGAAACGTTTACTTCTTTCCATATATCTAAATCTGACTGTTACTGTTCGTTCGTTTGTTTTGCGCTGTCTACAGACTAGTGCAAACTTGTCCCGTCTGCGTTCTCCTCGAATTTGGACCTCAGAGAGTTCTTCATTCAACGCCAGTCCCCCACCATATACACCGCCTCCGATGCTTAGTCCGAATCGTCGGGGTTCTGGTTTGTTCTCTTCTTTGACCGCCCGGTGGTCTTCGTCCGTAACTAGTCCGGTAACTCTTCATCGACGAAACTCCAGTCAATATCCTTCTTCTGCATTACCAACTACCACTGGATCCACTGATTTTTTGCGAAGCGTATCGAATCAGAACCAGTCTACTCCGAATGCGAGTTCTGAACCAGAAAGGTTGTTGAAGCGAAATTACGCAACTATCATCAGTTGTTCTGCGAACGCTCAACCGGACTGTGATGCAGCGGAATCTGGTGATTTGATCGAGGAACGGCGCCATTTCGCCTACCCGCGTCGCAGACGCCAGTTAACGCCGAAGTCGGCCCCGATGGTATTGTTGAATTCCTCTGCACTAAATTTTTCGAAACCGGTAAGTTTTTAGCTACGTTGTTGCAGCGTGTTATCAAATTATTTCTCTTGTCGATGCGGAAGAGATCGAACCTTTTGACTTCAGCTCAGTTTTCATGTTTGTCGTCTGATTCTCACATTTCATTAAGGGGATATTTGTTTTGTGTGAATTATTCTAAATCCGGCACAAATTATCCGGCCTGTTCAACAAATACCTACATCAGAACACCTGTGGATCAAGATTGTCAGCCGGTCTGTAAATATTTTCCCAATTTTCGGTCATGTTCCCCCGCCCACTGATTGATTGGTATCTAAACTTCGTTTGGAGTATCGGTCTGTTAGCGACATTGTTGTGAATCAGAGATGGCAATGGTGGTGTGCATGTGTTTAACACCTTCACATTTTGTATGATTATGGTCGTTTGTAGACAAATAGACAGACAAAGGCGGTGTAACCCAGACAAGTATAACAGACCTCGAACGATCACTGTCATCTAATGACATTCCATAATTTCACTCTGTTATTTCGAACATCCTTTGTTGACCAACTATAATTTTTCTCATGGTTGGATCATCCTCATTAGTCGCGGGTTGCTAAATTAAGGTCATTCTGGCTAGAGTATTAGATTACCTGACAAGTGAGCTATGAGCCGATCGAACAAACAAGCAAGCTCTGCTTGTTTTTGCTTTGATAAATACCTGTTGTCTAACACGTTTGTCAAAAGCAGTTAGTTCTTCGTCAGATACATTCAGTGTTCTTGGACTGTGGTTCACTGAATTACATGTTATCCGATTGCTCATTCATCCTTTTCGAAAGTTACGTCGAACAGGTTCCTATGCGCTTACCCAAGACATGATTATTATGATGGTGCTGATCGTAACAGCGACGGTCGAAATTAGAATGAAAATGATCAATAAACGTGCACGTCTAAATACGGGAATTGATAATCGTTTGGATGCAGGCATGTTGCTATATCACGCAGACGTTAGCATGTGTAACAGACAAGCCAGACGTTCTAGCTTCGTGTACCCGTTACACTCGTAAACCAACTTTGAGCAGTGTGGAGACACCGGGGGACAGCGTTCTTCTGAAGTAAGGGTTCTAACGATAGTCTTGTGAAGGGAGACAATAGAAACAGTCGTGAGCCAAAGGCCCAGTAAGACATGCACAAGACTTACACAATCGAAAACAAAAGTGGTGCCAACAACACGGCAGCGCGATACGTTACACGTGTGACTCAACTTGGAAATCGGTATTTACAGCTTTTGCTTAACGAAAAGTTCAAGCTGTAATCACATCGTTGCTTTATCACTGTGCAGTTTTACCGTCATTGATGTTTCCAGTAAACGTCACTCGGTATAGTAATTATACGGATTGTATACGGGATATGTGGTTCATTCATCGCAGTTGAATCGCGTATTTTAGTTCTTCCTGTTAGGCTTTGATAAGTGATCATCTTACTCACGTGATCGCCATCATATTGCTGCAGATCAGTTAACAGAACAACGATTGTCAAACCCGGTAACTCTGATCACACTCTCATAAAGGATTGGCTAAGCGTCTGAACCATGAGCACACAAACATTGTACATTCTTCCTTCAGCAAGGACCGGGCACCTTTCGACGTCCTAATCTTAGAAGAAGTGTCCAACTTGGAAGAACCTGATAAAGCTTATGTTCAAGCCTCGATATTTAGTTCAAGGTGAGGGCATCTTAGTGATTTTGACTAAGATAACCGAAACAGCCTAGCGAGGAACTTTTACATCAAATTTGTTTTTTGGTTTATGAAGCGCCTTTGAGAAGCAGACTAAGATTATGTGAAACCATCTCTCTCTTCGATCCTGTTTACCGGGTGTGGTGCCCAATTTTTCGTCCGTAACTAAGTGATGCAGATGTTCTACATTAAGATTAATTCCGTCAGTCGAGAGCCGGCGCTTCGCAGCCTATTCAAACCACATCCTGTTGTTGTGACTCCGAAAGACGTATGGCCTGCAAAGTTGTTTATTGCATGAACAACCGTACAGGCTATGCTAAAACATAGGACCCCGAACGCGTACACTCATTTGCACGCTGACGTGTACTCACACACATTGGGCAGTAGTACATTGTCGTTCGCCCTGGTGGCCCGTCCCCCATAGTGCGCACACAGTATTCCAGTAGTCGGTTCCGGTCCCATCGTCTTCCTTGCATCGAGAACTACCCTTTAGTATCCAATTATACGCACACTACTCACAAACAAAGCTACCTGCTATACATCTGCCACGCTGTTTACTATATGTCAAAGTCCGGTGTCATCAATATACAGTTGTTACAGTGAATTGACGAGTGAAACGAATAAAATCAAATCATTCTTTTGATCGCATTCAGAAAGCGCACCTTTGACTTACGTTATACGACAATTTCGGATGTCATTAAAAACCCATTGAATTTTAGGACGCCTTAGGAAAATCTAGATAGATACCATCAACTACTTTATTATCATCATCCTTTCATGTTCATTGTTCCCGAGGAACAGGTAGTTTGGTAATGCACAAAAATCGCTTCCGAACTCCACGTTGATTATCGGATCGTTCTATAAATCCAATTGAAATGTTCAAACAACCCTTGGAAAAAGAAATCAGACAGCATAATCACAATACAGACGAGCTTGTTTCGTTCACTTTCTTGAAAGGTGGTTGACACTAGTTGTACGTTGTATGTTTGGTGTAGTTCGCTTTCTCAGATATATCAATTGACCATTATAGTTTTTTGGTATCGTGTCAGCAACAGATTGTCCACTTTTAGACTAAAAATTACTTATACGAAATTTTTGAGCCGTTACTAAAGTTTCGGTATTCGTGTAATGCAAGAGTTGGTTTGGTTTTAATGCTTAGAATTGAACCGCCATCCTTTATTGTTTTATCAATTACTGTTGCTTGATACTTCAGTCTTTGTACTATCCTTCATGTGGATCTGTTTGATCTTTACATGAACTACGTTCCCCGATTCCTGTTAATTCTGAATTGTTCTTCACTTGAAACTATGTAAACTAGTCGTTATTCACAACATTGCGATTCATCTCAACTGTTCCTTGTTCAGGCTACCGAATCCAACAGTTTCATTGAGCCCCCGAACGTGCCTGCTGAACCTTCGGCTCCCACTGTGTTCGGTTACGATGACGAGACGATGCGGCGATTTGCCGAAGCAGATGCAGCAGATCGAGCCAGACGTCTAGGTCAACGACAGAGACGACGCTGCGACACAGAGCGTGGGCAGCCATATCAACCTTTCAGTTTTCCAGGTGAAGGTGCAGCTGACGGTTTAGATCTCGTACCCGAAAAGCTGTCCAAATTAGAATCCGAAGGTAGTGCTCTGATGAACTATCGGACAGAAGAGGTGTTGGAATTAGTAGAAAATACATTGGCTAGTTTGGATGAAGAAGCAAGTTGTACGGAGAAGTATTTGAGTGAAGATATCGAAATGGATGAACTTGACAAGCATGACGATGAGGAGGATGAGGATGAAGATGAAGAGGGTGTTCCAAGCAGCCTTATTCCGTAAGTTAGTGTTCGACAATCTTGGTTTGCTTGATTCATTACAGTTGGGGGTTAAAAATAAGGCTCTTTTCCGTTGAACAACACAGCCAGCAGTTTTCATGTGCAGTGTTTCTCATAATCCGATATGCAGTTAGCATAACTTGAGGATCCGCTTGCACTATGTTTTCCACAATTAAGAAATTTAGTGAACATGAAGCGCTCGTCCCTAAACGTTCGCCAACTGTTTGAAGCCTTTTGGGAATTTTGCAAGTAAACATTTATTAGTCTCGATGACATGAAATTGCTATGTACCAAGGAAGACTAATGTGTCATTTTCATTATTGCTATATACAGATTTGTTTACGGACTGAGCTCCACTCAAAATTACAAAGTGATTGCAGTTAGTTGAAGGGCCTAAGCAGAGAAACAGACATGCTTCACTAGGATAACCAGAAAACAAAAACTATCTCAATGGTTTCTTACTGTGTACCCTACTGAAGCTTTGTATTGTTTTTTGTTCAGATTTTTTATTGGGTTTTCACATTTTTATGGAAATTTTTTTCTAGGAGCACTCATGGTAATAAGCACAGCGATATTCTCGACATTCAATTTAGCTTACAGTCATGTCCTAGTCACATCTTTTAGATCCCATCTGCTTACTATTTTCTAGTCACATCCACTTGATGTGATAAGCACAAGGCGTGTTTGAAACACCCTAACCAATGAGATGAATCTACTTCGCACAAAGATAGCTTTGGTCTCTTTGTGCACTCTGCCGAACCTCATCATTCCAGGTGTTAAGTGGTTACTGTTCACGAGGGATATTCCTCTGTCAATGCTCGTCAAAAACGGTTAACCTGTGAACACCTTTGACTCAGAGTGCCTAGGCTTCACAGATGTAGAGCAGAACCGAGCTCACAGCAACTTGTACATCTTGCCTCTCAGGTAACAAATGTCAGCCTTGCGTTAGCGACATATGGGGAGATCCCCTGTTCATCTCCACGATTGACTTTGATACAAATCACAGGTTTAAAATGATAATGTGACTGAACTTTCTCAAGCAGTCTTCCACCATTAATAATGTTAGGTCTTTGTACGTGGTGCGTTTTGTGACTGTGGGTATGCATTATTGGCGAGCTCTTGTCAGAAGGTGGATCAACCCAAATTATTCTTTTCGATGTGTGTCCACCAAAGAGATGTATCGAAATGCGAGAGGGTTAAGAAATTCCCTTGATGTTCAGCTTGCATTAACTCAAAAGTGTGATCCTTCAATATTTTCACTTCATTTCTAACGCTCTAATGCTCGTTTGGAACAAATCAAATCAATAGTACCACTCTGTATATCCACAGAGGGTAGATTTCCAACTTTTTACATGCTCACATCATCTGCAAATGGAGTTTGTTTGACTCATGACATGTTAATCTCCAACCTTGTGAAAAAGTTTGCTGACTATCCCAGTCCATAAAAAAGAAACTTATTAATTCAGTTCAATGCTTTTTTCATGGCTATTCATGCCATTCATAAAACAAGTACTGTAGCACGCGGCACAGTTGTTCTTAGGTTAAACAATCACTAGGTTTCAGAGAAATCCCTGGAGTTGCTAGACGTCAAACGAAACATTCCTCCAGAAAGTTCACTCAACCGGTTTAAGAGAAATATCTGTAGAAAGCTGAAGCGTTGCCCGATCGCTGATCATGAGGCTTAGCTAAACAGAGAAAGTTAAGGGAATGCAAATCTCGCATTTGCTCCCGGGAACACTGGCATGTTCTTTAAGCCTATGCGTGTTACTAGTCCAAAGCGACTGTCTGTCAGTGAAGCTACCAGCTAGGCAGATGGTAAACTCATCCATAATAATTCCAGATGTTTGGGGCGCTGAGCAGAACGGATTACGGGTCAATTTGGCTTGCCTCCTACTTTCATTGTGTTACCGCCACACACTTGGAATGTGGCTGATCTCCCCGGTCAGTAGATTTGGAACCACCCAATAAAAGTTAAATCTGCAGTTGCATTTTGCCTCTCAAACCTAAACGGGCTGCTGGACCAGATGATTTCGTTTGGGCTTTTTTCAAAGCAGGTAGGCAGATGTCAGCAGAGGCCCTGGCTGAGTTATTTCAGTTTCAATGATAAGATAGGTGTGTTTACGCAAAAGTCGAATAGGAGAAGTGTAAGACCGAGTGTGTCTGAAGGCTAAGTTTGAACTTACCATAATTCGTGTACATGTCCGTTTGGTATTCTGATTGTCTTTGCATCCCTTTTCAAGGAAAAAATTAGTTGAATGTTTTCTCTTTCTTTTTTGCCTTTCGACTTACAGACGAATCAACGTTGGTGACGCATTTCAAGCAGTTATTTCGGACTACTGTCCAGGCTAGTCTTCTGTCATAGTTGTACACATGCAGATGTCATTGTCGTTTACCTGCATTTCAAACTTCTTGAATGCTGGTCTTCAGTCCAGTCTAAACGCGGCTTTTGTTATCCGCTGTAACGCACATGCTCAGATTCAGGGTGCGTGACTGAGCCATAACGTGTTTAGATGCGTGATTTGCTCACACGTGCTGTATCCCCTCACACACGTACTGTTTTCGAACGAGTTCATACCGGTTAGCCCAGGCTGCATTGGGACGTCTTAAATACCATTCCGCCTGTAGGCTTTTCCCAGTTTCACAGGTGTGACACTTAAACGGAGATGACCAGACCGGGCTCACGCAGCCGCCAAAGCTCACCTCCGGCGGATGATAGCTGAGCGAGCTGCACTAAAACCTCTGTAAGATCAAATTTATCCACACACAGGTTGATAGCATGCGTTTCCATATTAGTCATCCACAGTGATCGAGGTCAAATGCCGTCTGCGCACATACGTTACCACAAACTCGAAAGAGGTCGATTGAATAATCTGTGGGAATGCGAATACTGCGATCGATTGTGAGTGATGTTCATTTTATGTCAACCGAAATGTTCACTACCATTCATCGGTAGACTGAGCACTCTTGATAGGACGCTGTGATAGTAAGTTAGCTGGTCGGACTGCCCTTGAGTTACTTCGGATCTGTAAAACTAACTGTTTTTCTGACGACGCGAATGAACAGTCCACAAGCTACATACGTTCCGTATAGAAGTTCAAATCTTTCCTTACTCTTGTTGTTCAAATGATTCCTGCATTTCCTCTAGAGTGAGTGAGAATGACATAAACTTGACGGGAGCCATAATTTTTCTACCCGAACAGCTAACTGATTGTATATGACCCTGATCGTGGCTGTCTGAGGTGAACATTATCTAGTGCTTCTTTTCGAAATGGGCCGACTGGAAAGTTTATGGGAATGCGACAGCTGCGATCAATTGTGGGTGATGTTCAATCTGTATGAAAATCCAAATCCCCTACTACTCATCATTATCTGTTTCAGTATCGTGTGGTTGTTGAGCGAGCAATCCGAATGCCGTTTGCTCTTGCTGATTAGAACTCTAACTTGACGGTTGCGATCCAGCCTTATCATTGGTGTGCTTAAATTAGGTACACCATCTTGCTATGTGCAATACATTCCTCTACGTGTCTTCTGTACGATTAGTTTTTTTCTCCTCAGTATTTTCCTGCATGTGGTAGTTATTTTCAGTTTATCGTAAATGTCTGTCAGTTTTTGCAACTGCCTCACATTACCTGAAGATGTCTTTTTCAACACAAGTTTAAAACAACACATACCACCAGCGTACTACTGTACATTGTCCTCCTTAGTTGACAGTGACTAACGCCGGATATCAAGATGGCGTCCCGTTAACGGTTACATTTGCGTGCTGCCAATCCTCATAAGCTTTATCGGCTCGAAGCAACCGATGTATATTGACCAAAACGATACGCATTGGGTAGTGATTTTCAGTGATTGATTGGAAAATACTCATTTGACCAATATGATTCTTAAACAACTGGGTGAACATCGAAAGCGAAGCATGAATACTTGTCACCTCCACGCTAGCATGTGTGAGCATCATAGTCAGTCAGACGTGCTTTATTCAGTCACACTGACAACGCTCATGGTGTCCGTGGACATTTCCAAACATACATTTTCGTTTATCTGTCATGCACGACCTTTTCTTTCATGCATCCAACAAATCAATATTTGCATCGGTTACGCATACCTTCACCGATTTCACAACATGACTCGCGTATGTGTATACACACTGTTCAATCAGAAAATGGGCAAGGTTTTTTGTAGAACTTAATCCCATCTGACTCCAAAAAACACGTTCGATTTAAACAAGGATGTGTGCATTAAGATTTTTATGTTGTTTCACAAAGATACATTGACTAAGTAAGTACTCATTTGGACTGAATGAAATTATAATGACCGCCAGTTATTTCGCTATCTTTGACGTAATTCCCCACTCTGTAATATCATAGAAATAGTATAACGAATTTATGCATAAAACATTTTTTTTATATCGTAACGAACCACTTTTTGAAGTATCTTTCGGAAATGCCCTGAAGACCCGACATAAATCATTCACAATCTTCGTAGTGGACTTGCGCAACGCACTCAGGATATACGAAGCACTTTGTTACCCTTGTTGTTGACCTTTTTACTGTTGAACACTTTTCAGTGCTTTTTGGTTACATGACAGTTGTTGTACGCCGTTCCTTCGTTCGATCCCAGTTTCACCGACGCAATTTAGTCGAACTCCGTGTACTAGTCTTCAGATCTGCCGACTGATTTGCACTGATAGTTAACGATTTCGCCCGAAGGAGCTAGGTGGGAGAGCACACTTGTGTGACACGGTGGTGTGTTGTTGGGCCTGGGCATAACCACCTTGCATACGAAGTAGTGATGATCATCCAGTCCATGCGTGAGTTGCTATATGATCAACGAAAATGGCTTGGTCATTCTGGATCACATCATCAAGGGTGTAACACACGAACGTTTACCGTTATGATCGTCTGTCCACACTGACTGGATATAGGAGCGTGCTAATCTCCTGAGCGATCATCAAATCTTCGTGTCGGAATTTGGTCCTCTAGTAGTCAAAACGTTCGTCTTTTTAGTGCGACACTCTGATATAGCGTTCAGTCAGGCAGAGGGGTGACGGATACTGCCGGTTCGTGTTGTACTTGCGACATCTAGAAATGAGTGTAATTTGGCCCAGGTCACATAATTGAACGTTTCCTAACGACGGAAGCGCGTGTGTAGAAGTGCACATACATTTGAAAACGCGAAATGCGCCCCCTTTTACCTTCGGTTTAAACCGGTTTGAATTAGTGCCAACTGACCTTGCTCATTTGCATCGTCCAGCGTAGTGTCACATGCGTGTGTATGAACTGAGCGCTGGAAACCACCCTGCTCATTTTTCACACTACAGACTGTATATTGGATCATCCATTTTTGTCCGCGTTTAGTCGTTTGACCTAAAGTTGAGAAGAACTAGCAACATGAAGCAGTAACACGGTTTGTTGCAAAACCGAATCGAATTTGGGCCACAGGTTTCCTGAATATAAGCGACGATGTAACTAACATACGTGGCCTGCAAGACGCAGAGATGTGGCAGAGGACTAGTTGGCACGCTTAGTCGTCTGCCACACCGAGCCCTCTGCCGATGTTGCGGCCGATTGGCGTTCAAACGTACGGCTGCAATCTGATTGGCTGGGTGGAATCATATCACTCGAAACTGGCTCGATTGATCCATATAGCGTGAGCCGTCTTGGTTGTTCCGTTAAGAGATGCGCCTCTTAAAACAGTATGTAAAACTTACCTGTTAATTCGTCATTTGACATGACCGGTTGCGTGCTCAGGATGGTGAATTTTACTCAGTTTATTGATATGTCATAGTCCGTGTAGTTTATACATGTGCTGTATGTCAGTTTGCCCCACCGCGTAACGACAATGATAACATAGTGTGTATGTACGTATGACTAACTCAAGCGCAAGCAATTTGAGTTCTGTTCAATTCTTGTCAGTAATTCCAATCAGTTGTGTCGGTCTTAACAAAGATTGGGGCGTAGAGTTTAGTTGAGCCTTTGATGCGAATTACTATAATGTAGTGAATCCTAGTTTGGAGAAACAGTATGCTGCTTTTCGAAGGCCGCACCGCAGTTTTGATACATGAAACCTATATTTATTAGCTAAAGTGGTTGAATGTGGATGTGTTATTACCAGTGTCGTTTCTCTTGTTAACGAATTAACATCAATGAAGTTAGCAATGACAACTTCACGTTGTCCATGTTTTTGTGTCACCTCATAATTATTGAGACCTGTTCGCCATTGAAACCAGTATGCCTTACGAAATCCTGTTAAATCGCCTTTTCATGTAGGTCGCCGATTCTCGACAATTTCTTTTGACTGGCGAATCGACCGGAAGTCACTGTTATGACATCTAGGTAAACATAGGTCACGTGATCTTTGATACGTACTGGTCAGCCATTTTTCACTCGTTCTTGCGTGTTAGTTTCGTTCACCCATCCTACTCAGCGCGGTTCCATTATGTTCGTTAAGCGGATAGACAAAAACGATCAACGCTTGGTTGGAATGTAGACGGCGGACTTGTCTGTTATGATTTCGATTCAGAAGTTTTGTGTGGGTGACTTGGGGTTCCTCGCATTGTGAAGTGATACTCGTTCAGTCCGTTGAACTAGCCATCTTCTGGTAACCTGGGCAGAGTTAGCCTCGGTTGTTAAGTTAAGAAGAGTTTATTCAAATGTGGAACTATTAAGGGTTTTGAAATTTGATGGAACGGATGACGATAATAGTATTAATGAGTAATAATCGGTGATCGATAAATTGCTCATCATCAGTTACTCATCATCGCTGACAACGTGAACCATATTTATTACGTAGACCTAGCAACATTGATCTTTCTGATCCATTCTCTACAGTGCCGTCAGTCTGAGTGACGACAGTGCGTTTCCGTGACATGCGCACATCTGATCTGTACGCAATGAGCGTTGCAAACCGACCTGACCGTTTTGTTAATCACACGATGTATGCCACTCTATGTACAAATAACCCTTCATTGATCGGCTCTCACCTATCATTTGGTGCTGAACTCTGACTGGCTTGTTATAACCTAGTATTAACAGCGATGACCATCAGTTACTCAGTCGCGGGTTTGGGCTCCAGTTGGATTGTTTGCCTCTTCCTAGTCTTGAACAACATGATACTATCCAGTTCCTTACTTGCCACAAGCCTACAGATGTCTTGTGGTATACCAAAAACCCAGAACGGGGCTTTCAACCACTACTGTTTAGACGACCTTCACATGCCTGATGATGGTCTGTGTTATTGATAGAATGGA
Source organism: Paragonimus heterotremus (assembly GCA_013368495.1). NCBI lineage: Eukaryota > Metazoa > Platyhelminthes > Trematoda > Plagiorchiida > Troglotrematidae > Paragonimus > Paragonimus heterotremus. The sequence continues at coordinate 78,801 of LUCH01000940.1, read as the reverse complement.
CGGATTCGATTTTTTGCTTCAAGTTTACTTTCCCGTCAGACTCGAGATTGCAAAAGTCTGCCAGCCTGTAACACGTCATGATCTGGGTGGTTTTGACTTTTCAGTGCGTTTGCTTTTCAGTTCGCTACTGAATTATATATATATATATATATATATATATATATATATATATATATATATATATATATATATATATATATATATATATATATATATATATATATAGGAGTTATCACTCCTGAACTGATAATGTTTGCTTATAAACTATCGGCCAGTCACATTCTCTGTTTATAGATCGTTACTGTCGATCTAATTTAAACGTCCTCCGCTTTCTGTGACTCGTCACAAACACCATTGACCTCATCGGAGTAACGAAATATTTTGTCATATGAGATCTCTAGGATTTTGTTCATATCTAGGAGTAAGCATGTAAAACCTGGCCAAACATCGTTGAGGAGGCAAAACTGGTCCGGATGACCTTGGTAGGTCCCTCTATAGGGTTCGAACATCAAGCCCAACTGTATCCAGTTGACCCGTTGAATTATGCTGTACAGCTGATGTCAGTCACCGTAGTTTAGACAGAAGCCAAGTGTCATATCAATAAGTGGTCGACAGTTCGCATTTGGTTGTAGCAGTGGTTGTCATCGTTTTCACTTTATCGCCGTTTATCTTCATACATACGCGACACTGTCGCCCCTGACAATTCACATGTAATGTGTAAGCACTGAGATCAAAATGGTAAACACCAACTTCATCAGATACTATAGTCCTCTGTGGATTTAATGCAGACGAATGGTCATTGTTGTTGTGATGTGCAGATTCCAAGGCACTTCATCCAGTGCGGTTGCAGTTGGACGTTGACGGACAACAAGTGATTGCCAGAGGCATGACGACTGTAGAGACGGAATTTTGATGACTTTAAAGCGTTCAGCAGTGTATATCAAAGATCGAAGGAATATCAATCGGCGTTGTTCTTGCATTGCATTGGAAACAGAGGCAGTCAGATCTTGTCTAAGCCGGGTATTTTCCTACAATTTGACTTTCACTGATGGCGACGACAAAAATGATCTGGATACGGTGATCAGTAGATTCGAAGAATACTGTCTCGGCAGGCGAACGAAACTTTTGAATGTTTCTGTTTCTTTCAAAGGAACAGTCATCAAAGGAAATCTGTCGATCAGCATGTAACGACACTGAAGCAGCTGGTTAGGACTTGCAATGTTTGGAAGTGCATGAAAAACGGTCTCATACGCGATCAAATGAGGTTCGATATTCAGGACGCTGTAATGAGAGAATTAACACTTGCCCAGTGTATTGCTACTTGCAACAGCGAAGCGGCTGCTGCACAGAGAATCAAGGACCTTAACAGTGGAAATGAAACGGAGCTCAACGCAGTCAGTTGAGCACGAGCCAGGCCTGCAATATACCCCAGCCTATTTTGCGGCGGAGACCATGAACGATAAAAAGTGAAATATCGGGCGTTTGAGAAAACTTTCGTGGAGTGTCGGAAGAAGAACCATTTCACTGAGCAGTGCAAGTCATCATCTGTCAGACTGATCACTGAGGAGTCAGAGGCTCAGCAAATGCTGGCAGGTGTGCGAGATCCACCTGCATCAATAGGGATATACGCCGAACTTCTTACTGAAGACAAACGTCTGCGATGCCAATTAGATTCGGGCGCATCTGTCAATGTTACACTGACAGGTTGTTTTCAAATGTCGATCGTGGAGCCGTCCGGTACGCAACTACGAATATGGAGTGGTTCAAAAACGCAAGTGTCAGGGAAAGCAGGTGTACTGATCAGATATCCGAGAAATGGCTAATCTTATATGATTGATTTCTATGTTGTGGTAGGAGATTCAACACCAATCCTCGGATTGGATGCCATACAGATACTGCACTTTGTCGCCCCCCATCAACATTTTTGTTCATTTGTTAGGGATGCCCCACCTGTTCGATCAGTACTCTCTTGTGTTTGATTCTATTTTGGGTTGTATGCCGGGTACTGTTAGTCTTTTTATAGCCAAGAATGCCGTATCGATTGTGTTTCCAACCAGAACAGTTCCGTTAGCCATCCGAGAGACATCTGAGAACGAGTTGAATCGTTTGCTCGAGCTAAAAATAATGGCGCCAGTAGACGGCCTACCGATTGGGTCGGTCAGGTTGCAATAACATTGAAGAGGTCTAGTGGGATTCGTGTGTGCATTGACCCAAAGCCACCGAATAGTGTGCTCCGAAGGGAACAATACAGGCTGCCGACTCTAGACGATGATTGTTTCGAATTAAACCAAGCCCTTTTTTAAGAAAGTCGGTTTTGTTTTCCGCGTACTGACAGCTGGTGCTGGATGAAGAATCCAGCTATCTAACCACGGTTGGAACACTTTCTGGGAGTTTTGGGTGACTGCGTTTACCCTTTTGGATTAAAAGTGTCGAGCAAAACTTCCCACAAACGTCTAATTCAGGCGCCTGATAAACTCGTAGGAACGATTTGTGTCGCTGACAATGTGAGGATATACGGATGCGCGAGTACGGATCACGACCGGAACCTTGGGACTTTTCTAAAACGGTGCATCACGCAAGGAATAGCGCTCTCACGCGATAAGTTAGTTTATCGGGCAACAGAAGTGACGTTGCATGACCACCTACTCACGTCTGAAGGACTGAAGGTCGATCCACACAAAGTGAACGCGATTCAGAATATGCCGTTCCCTGAAGATGCCAAAACAGTTTCACATCTTAGTAGCATGACCAATTATCTGATTGGATTTTTTCAAAGTTGGCCGACATAATGCGTTCAATTCGACAACGTACACACAAATGAGTCGCATGTACGTGGGACGAAGTCCAGCAATCAGTTTTTGATGAGGTAAAAAGGTTAATTTCGACAGCTCCGGTTTTGGCATATTACAATCCTAAGCTTCCTCTGATAATCCAGTGTGACAACAGTGAATTAGACCTTCCAGCTGTGCAGCTACAACAAGGGAGACCGACTGACTACAGAAGCCGGAACCTTTCGACTGCGAAACGAAACTATGCACAAATTTAGAAGGAAATGTTGGCAGTGGTTTTTGCTCTGGAATGCTTCAACACGTACACTTACAGAAGAAATCCAGTGGTACACACACACCACAAACCTTTGTTACCAAATAGTGGAGAAGCCACTGAGTGATGCGTCGCGACCTCTACAATCGATTATGATCAGGCTACAAAAGTACGGCTGTGAACTGGTATACCAGCCCGGAAATCAACTGAACACTACGGATACTCTCTCTCTCTCTCGTCCTTATATACCCGGTGCTGTGACGGAAGATTCTGCGTTCGAGACGACCGCATCAGTGGACTAGAGGTTGATAACGAAGGACGCGACGGAAAAAGACCAAGTATTTCAAAAGCTGACTCGAGTTATAACAGATAGCTGACCGCAGGATACAAAAAATCTGTTAGAAGAAGTAATAGTATTTTTCAAGCTTTGTCCAAGAATAGTGAACAATTATCAAAGAAAAGAGGATAGTCATCCAGAAGGATTTGCAACAAAAGTTCATTGAACTAGTTCATGTGCCACATTCTGGGATTAACATGTATGTTCGGAGAGCAGTTGAACTTGTGATCAGGCATGTCCACTAAGATAAAGGAATACATAACGAAATGTGGAATTTGCAGAAAACACAATTCAAGTCAAGTGAGGGAAACGATGCTGCTGAGAGAACTTCCGGAGAGACCCTGGCAATTAGTTGAAGCCGATATATTCACACACGGCGGGAAACAGTACTTGGTCACGGTGGGCTATCTCTCGGACTGTTTTCTCTTTTTTTTGAAGTCGACTGGCTAAACAATACCACAGGAGGTGCAGTCGTCAACAAACTGCGTACTCATTCCGCTCGCTGTGGTATACCTGAGGTGTTTTTATCTGATAATGGTCCTCAGTTTGTGTATGATGAACTCAAGGCGTTTGTTGACAAATCAGAGCTTAAACAACGAACGGGCAGCTCGTACCACACTCAGTCAAACAGGGATGTCGCAATTGCTGTCAAGGCTGCTACAGATTGTCCAAGAGTCAAGGGAAAGACCCATATCTAATGTTTCTGAGGAAAAAAGAAACCGAATGAGATCATTGGATACAGTGTGACAGTGCGAATGTTTGGGAGAATGCCGGGGACATAATTATTGGTGGCATCTAAACTGTTATGTTATGATATATCAAACGAGTCAAATGTTCAACAGCGACGTAGAATGCAACAAAAAATATACTATGATGGCGGCGCTCGAAAACTTACAAGCTTTAACTCAGGAGTTAAGGTATGGGTCCAGTGTGTGCCTGAAAATCTGAGTCAGTTGACACGTGGTGTGGTGGCTGATGATCGTGAGCACAGGGCATACGATGTTCATGTGGACAGGGTGATGAAAAGAAGAAATCGTGTGTATTTGAGAGAGCGGATGTCGCCGGGAAGAGACAACCGTGATGAAAGTCATCAGGAGTTATCGAGAACAGGAGGTGGACAATCTTACCAAAAAGGAAAGGATGCAATAAAATTGGACTGGAACGGTTTCTTGGTTGAAGAAAGTTCAGCCAATCGGTGCTCGCACACAAGCTGCTACAGACGAAATTATAGTCAAACTGGCGCCAGCCAATCACAGACGGAGATCAGCTGCTGTTGAATGAGTCGGATTCAAACAAACGAGTCGTTAGATGCAAGGTCTTGGAACAACACAGCAATAAGCTGGCTAATCAGAACGCGAGAACGCCTGTTGTTTGATAGCAATCGTAAATACTGTTGTTCTTCTATAAGGAGTTGCAATTTTTTCAATGAATTGCGATTGCTTATTACAGCCCAGAATTTGACCCGATTTTCCTCGACTTAGCAGTTCAGTATGTGACAGTGTTATATCGCAGTTCTAAAGTCATTGTGCCAAGCCACTGCTGTGTTGAACGCCGTTTTCCTTCTTTGAAGTGATCCGCTAATAGTCTACACGCGAGTCGGCAGACAGTTCTTGTGTGATTTTGGAAAAATCCTAGAGAGCTTCAGGTAATATTGTCAACGGTTAAAAAAAGCAATTTGAATGTCCATAATAGTTGGATATTTTAATGTCACGGGTTATAAAACATAACGGTGTTTCCTTGATAGTTTCTCTGCTAACTGATTTAGTAATACGGCATGGAAGACATGTAAACGTCTTATATTTATATCCTTGAAATGAACTGTTTGCTACTGGAATGCACAATATAAACTTTATATCCCAACAAGAATACATCTTAACACGTGCTCCCCCACGTCTGCAAATCGTGTCCTACAGATTACAATGCAGACAAACTTTGGTAATAGTAGAAACCTTTTTCGATTCACCGTTTTGAGGCTTATTAAAATCATTTAAGTCAGTAGTAGCGCCACCATTCTGGCGCATAAGTCCTTAAAGTATATGCAGACCATCCCCCTAAACGATGCAACTGGGTCGAACCTTTGCGTAAAACTCGAAAGTACTCAACAGAATGCTCATGTCCCACCAAGACTGATCCACATTGAAAATAGGGATGAATTATTTGAAAGGAAACCTCTTTACAGTTTTTCATCACACCATTTAACCGGGTCCGAGGAACCGCATTTACACGGATTTCATAATTTGGAGACGGTTTGCAATGCTTATGTACACCGCACTCTATGTTGGGTGGCAGTTAATATACTTCGACTTAGAGAGATGTAGGTAAGATGGAAACAAACCAAAAAAAATGTTTTAGAAATGATAAGGATCGTGGAAACATAAATCGAAATTGGGCTTAATTAATTAGCACGTAGAAAGAGCGTTATGATTTCGACGTAGTAGCCAAACATGTAACCGAAGCACTTCAAAGGATAATGGCTAGTACTATTATTAGAATGGGATTTAGTGTAATCGTGAACTGTCGATATTTGCAGTGTACCAGGCGGGAAATGCGACATGATCTCCTATTTTAATATGCCGGTCTCTCAGGCAATCAGTCAGGTGAAGTGCTTTCGACACTTTACTGGTGAATTTTTATACACGGAACTGTGCGATTGATTCTATCGAAGATTTTGGCTTCAGATAGTTTATCAACAACGAAAAGTCGTTTCTGTATAATTACCGGTTATCATACAATACTGTACGATGTAAATCTGCAACTGGTTGATATCTGCCTTAGACGAGTCTCTTGGAAATATGGGCATTTTCTGTACGTTACTTATTTAGATTTTTCATCTGTATGTTTTTGACTGCGTTTCAGATCTTACTTATTGGCAACCTCATTTATGTCAACCTCAAAGAACTTCCAGTGATTGTCTGATTACAAATCTGACAGTTGTTTGTGTCGTCTAGTTTCTGTATCACATCTTCCTGGTTGACTTTGTAGCGGTTTTCTTTTACGAAAAATTACACTAATCTTGTAATCAGTTCGCGCAATATTGTATAGACAAAGGCATCGCTACGTATAATGTAGAGTTAAATGAAGGTGTCCATTTCCCATATTCTTGTTATCTATCTCGGGCACCATTTTGAGGATTCTTCTTGTGGTTAAAAACTCTTCATCAGGATATCAACATGACCGTTGACGACTTGTATGCTCTTGTTAAAGTAGATGAAACTCATTTTCGTTGTATGCAACAAGTTTTACTTTGCTTTCTTAATGAATTCTTGTTTACTGATGAGCAGTAGGGGATTTTGGCTTCTCATATAAACTGAACATCCTCCACAATTGATCGCAACTGTTGCATTTCCGTAGACTATCCATTTGGCCCCTTTCGAAAAGAAACACTACAGGAATAACACAGCTGTGATCAATTGTAGGTGATGCTCAGCTTATATGAAGTCTTGCTAGTCAGCCGCATTTGCAACATGCCGTGTCAGCACTACTTCCAACTGACTGTACGCACCATAAAACGTCTTTTTTTATGATAACTGGTCTGGCAGTACAGTCCGTTTCCCTGATGTGCAGCTTGTGAGCTTAGCATACAGCTCTACTTTTCAGTCGCCTGTGAATCGGGATCCTTTCTGAAAGCCAAATAGGAGTTTCAAGTTGGGCATACATGCAGATGTGTAACGGTAGATTGACCTCGCGGTAGTTCGCTGATGACAACCCTCGTATACCAATTAATCTCACGGGTTCCGTAACCTGTTCCCATGAGTTCGCTAGTCTAGGTTTTAACAGTCTTGTAGTATGAACGCCGGAAATATAACTGACTTCACCTCTTGTCCTCGGTAACCAGAAGTCGAACAATTTTATTTATAGTATAGATTTGATGTGATGCATACTGTGACTGACAATTGGTCATCCTTGTTCACCAGCGGTTACAAATGTGTGTTAGTGTCGCACAGTTCCTCTCTACTTTTCGCTCGTGTACGAAATTTTTATGCTACACAATCTAATGCAAATGAGATTTGTATTTATGATGTGAACACTCGATCCAGCTGGTTTGTTTACGATACTGCCACAGTTTTGTGTGTACCATCCAGACGGCCAATTACAATTTTTTCAAGCAGTCAACGTTTAGTTTGTCACTATGGTGATATAACACTTACATCTGGCTATAGAGCTATGGTTATTGTATATCTTTCTCGAGTCTGTGCTGTTACCCTTGAAACGTTGCTTTTGCCTATGCGATGCATTCTACGCTCAATTGACACACGTGAGATGATTTTCCGTCTTGATGCCATCGTATGCTTTTGACTATCTTCGATTTCAAGTGGATATCTGTGTCACACAGTCTTGAACCTCGCTTTTATGGGACCACTCTTAACGTAGTTCTGCAAACGCGAATCGTGTTTGTCTGATGTCTGGGGTGTCAGGCCTACTGTACTCCATCTTCGTTTGTCTGCACCTATTCACACAGTCGACTAGCGTTAGTGGATAAACATCGCTGGTTTTGGAGTGTTGAGAAGCAAGTAAACGTATTTACTGAAAACCTAAAAATGTATGGATTTGTATGGGCGGAATACGTCCGCCAACTCCTCGTTTATCATTCCATTCACTCTAGCTTGCTCGTTTAAATTATAAGGTGAGCAAATGATGAGTTACGAACAGTGAATGAATGAAAGAATGTTTCTTCGTGTTTCAGAATCAAGGGTGATTGTAATCACAAAATTAATTTAACTTGTTGAACAATGACATTTTAGTTACAGGTAACTAGTAGTGGATTCTGGTTATTATGAATTTAACATCGAAATTTATCGCTACAAACTTTTCAGCGAACCCTCTTTCGAGTGGAAACACTACACTCAATCATTACTCGCATGGGAATATAGCTGAGCGTTTGCGTACAATAATTCAGGTCACCTGCGCAGCGACCAACACGATTACTTTATGGTTGGAGTTCAAATCTTCACCGGATATGTATTGTTAGTGAGAAGAGGATGATATCGGAATTGACAAAATTTCTTCATATGATTTGAGAAGTCCATAAACCACCTCATACTTGCTGCTACCCGACATCCATTCACTTTGAAGAAAAAATCCGTAGCCTATGTAACATCTACAGGGGCATCCTGCTAGTCTTCATCGTCTCCAAGTTACTGATCGGCTTTATGTCGTATTGGCGCGCCAAACGTAATTTTCCCATCCATCACTGTTGAGTATATTGATCGCATTTTGTCCTGCTTCGGAGCACAGGCCGTCGACCGTCGTAGATTTATTAGAACTAAACGCTGCCTTCGATTCAGCCGTTCGTAAAATTTCCTGGAATCATCCTTTCCGCACAGGAGTCATAGTGAAACGTACGAATCTGTAAGTCATTGTATGTACCATCTGTGAGCTTAATGTACATCAGTTGTGTTAGTGTTCTTTGGGGCGTCCGATGTTCTCTTCCTGTTCACTTTTGTCACGCATGACAATTTAGACAGAACGCCTGGGAAACCAAATCGTTTGCCAAAGACATGCCTGCTGTGCTGAACAAGATGAACCACCGTACTGGTCTGTATGGACAGTGAGCTTCACACCCGTGAGTTGTATTCGCTGCATCGTAACCTGGGCACTTCCACTTCCACGTTCTCTGTTGTAGACAGTCTGCTTGAAATTTCACATACACGGGTGGTACTAGTAATATTGCTCGTAAGCTATCAAAAAGAGTAGCAAAGGCACGTGTTTCCATTACCAGCCCCAGTTGCTGCTGACGAGAAGAGCACACATAGCTTGTGCACGGTTATCCGTTTGAGCTCACCTCTAGATAACTGTCGATCCAAGCGCGTTTATCTCAAGGTTTCTGGTGATGCTGAAACTGAATCTCCCGGTCAAGATGGATTGAGAATCGCACTGAGTCCCAGAGCAGAGCAATGCTTGTTCGATTGGATCGCAGTGAACAACCGCTTGTGCGCTGTCACAGTCAATACATCGGTTAAAGTCTGTCAACGCAAATCAGAAAAGCGCTACATATTCATTACATCGGCGTACGCCTCAACGGTCAGCTGTTCGGATGCCACCAAGGATGCATTCGTTGACGCCCTAGTTGATCTTCTGAGGCAAAACAAACACTTAGACATCATCATACTAGCTTGCGATTTGAATGCTCAGTTTGGTCGTCTTTCACCGGATGAGAAGCGGCTAGGAGATACGTTTGGTGTCCGGGCACAACGCACTGATAATGGTGAAAGACTGCTGCAATTGTGCTCATCTCACGGTCTGTATATTTCCAGCACCGCATTCTAACACAGGAAGAAGCACTGTGTTACTTGGAGACCTCCGTTTGCTTCCCAACCGTGGACACAGTTGGATCATATAGCAGTTAGTTACAGGTGGCGTCACTCTGTTAAGGACTGTCGTGCCTTTTGGAGCAACCACCTGGACTCGGACCATACTGTTGTGCGTGCCCGTTTCGTTTTGTCACTTGAAGAGAGGACATACGCTCGTAAATGCAAGGTGCTTAATTGACATTCGAGCACGCTTACCAAAAGGCGTTAGTGAAGAAGTTGCCCAGTTAGAGTCAGATGAGTGATCCTAATGAGCACTAGGGACAAATCGCCGGAGCTATGAAAGCATGCTGTGAACAGGCATGTTCCGATTTAGCTGTTCTGTTGCGACAGAACTGGATTTCTGTCACGTCGATAAATCTCATGAGCAAGCGTCGATGGATCCCACCTGGTTCTAAGTATGATGATGACCGTCGAGAACTTAAATGCAAACTGACTAAAAGTTTGCACAAAGACCACGAGGACTGCTTGGTCGAACAATCGCAGGTGATGGAGAAAGGCTTTTTATGTGGGAATAGCAGAAAGCTTTTTTCTCTGATCCGTCGAGTCGGTGTAAGTGAGACCATATGTGAAAAAGACGGTTCACTTATTACCGGTCAATCACACCGACTTCACAGGGGGCTGAACATTTTGAAGAGCACTTCAGTTGGTCTCAACCAGATGATGTGGACGACGGGACCCGATCGGTCAGTTACTGCATTTCTGACGGTCCTCCGTCGGAGGCAGAATTGGTCCTGGAGCTCGAGTTATTGAAGCGTAATAAGGCTCCTGGTCCAGACCTCATCCCTCCTTCTCTTTTCAAGGGTGGTGGGGAGAGGGTGACATCAGAACTGACAAAACCCCTCCAGACGGTTTGGCAGACGGAAGAGATACCTCGTGATTAGTGCCTATTCACAGTAATTCCCGTTTTCAAAAAGGGGCCCCGAAGTCTATGTGACAACCACAGAGGCATCAGTTCGGTGTCAATTGCATCCAAGTTACTCACTGGCCTTATTTTACATCGGCTCACTAAGCCCAGAGAAAGCCAGATACGTGAAGAACAGGCAGGATTCCGATCCGGTCGAGAGTGCGTTGATTACATTTTTACCTTGCGATGGATTGCGGATATTCGGCATTCTTATGGACAGGCTGCGGTCTTGGTCTTTTTGGACCTAAAGGCTGCTTTCGACTCAATTACTCATAACGTTCTCCAGAGCTGTCTCGCTCGCAAGGGAGTACCAGAGAAATACGTGAATCTGTTGAGATCACTGTATGCTCACTCTGCAAGTAGGATGAGAGTTTATGGACAACTGTCTCGGGCGTTCATCACTTCTAGTGGTGTTCGTCAGGGGTGTCCGATTTCCCCTTTCCTGTTTAATTTTGTCACGGACGACATTCTGGAGTGTACGCTTCGCGAATCCAGTGATCTTGGTGTTGAGTTTCTTCCTGGCGTTCGGTTGACCGATCTAGAGCATGCGGACGACATTGTGTTACTTAGCCCCTCTGTCGAAGTTATGGAGATTATGCTGGACAGGTTGAATGACCGGGCTGGTTTGTATCGATTGCGCTTCGTAGTTTCAAACAGCAGAGTGTTGTTTCAAGACTGGGGCATTTTCACTTCTACTTTCTTCATTGCAGGTAATCCACTTGGGACTGTGGACAGTTTCACATACTTGGGTAGTTCTATCTTGTCAGCCTGTAGTATTGCTAATGGGATATCAACGAGAATAGCAAAGGCTCGAATTGCCTTCGACTACCTACGTTAGCTATGGCGTCGACAAGACGTTCGGTTGTCGCTGAAAGGAAGAGTATATAATGCTTGTATACGTTCTGTTTTGCTCTATGGTTCGGAAGCGTGGCCTATTCTCAACGAAGAGGTCAACAGGCTTGCTGTGTTTGACCATCGTTCTCCTCCACTTAGCTCACACTTAATGGACTGTTCTCTTGAGCAATATGGCAGTTCGCCGACGCGTATTCCGGAGCTATTCACGGTGCATAGCTTGCGATGGTTGGGTCACGTACTTCGTATGCCAGGTGAGTGTTTACCGTACCGAGCATTCTATGCTGAGGTCATCAACAGTTGGGTGAAACCACGTGGTAGTCAACCAACGACGTGGTCACGAAATATGAAGACCGTGACTGCTCCACTGAGCAAGGTGGATAGGTATCGCCTGCCTGGATGGAGTCCTCGTGATCACTCAAATCGCTGTTTAGAGATGCTATCCGAGATGGCGATGTGTCGCAGTCAATGGCGTATCTGTATCCGTACCATTTCTAGTTATTTTGCTTTGTCTTTTATTAATTTTTAAACTTCTTAGTAACGTTTTCTTCTAGGATATTCCACATCACTGCTGAGGTAATCGGCGGCGCGAGCCACAGTACCTTTTGGTCATGCTGATAGCTGCTATGATGATGATAATTACCCTGTGGTTCGGAAACATGGTCTATTGTCGACTAAGTTATCAACACACAAGATGTATTCGACCTTCCTTTTCTCTATAAATTAACCAACATCAAGTTGGACTTCATAACGCTCGGACTACGCGCTCAGTTGTTCAACCTCCATACCAATTTAGCGTTTGCCTTACTAGACTCCATTTACTGAGACCATTTTCAGTTGGATAATACCATGTAGCGATCAAACACAGGGTGTAAACACCCTGTCTGATCCGTTGAGTCAAGTTGGTAAGTGTTGCCTGCCAAATCAGGGTTCTCATGGTCACACAAATCGCTAGTTAGAATCGTCGTCCGATATTCTAGTGTCTCGGCTACTGGTGCGCGTTCATTCATTGCCTGTTTAATTCTTGAGCAGTCCTATTTATCTTACTAACTTTTCTCGTTACCTTTTCTACAGTCCTCACAAACGATCGGTAACGGTTGAACTCCTGTCATGCTAATTTGACAGTCACTTTTGAACTAGAAAAGATGAATTGCTCACCGTTTCTGGACATCCTCGTTAGTCGCAGAAATAGTGAGTGAATACACAGGTCTGCCTATCGAAAACTAACCTGAGCTGACCAATACACTCAATTCACGGCTTCATACCAATGCAGAACAAACGGGCATTTGTGAAGACACTGCGCACGGATGCCGGATGTGTTTTGTTCATCGCATTATTGGACCATGGAACTTCGTTCTCTTATAATTGCTTTCCAAGAAGAATAGATATTCGATGCGTTTTATCAATACAGTTTTAGCCGGAAACCGGTAGCAATAAACAACGTCACAATCGTTAGAAGAGGAAAGTCGTTCACTCAAATGTGTCAATTCTTTGCCTCATACTACATCGCATCGATTACTGTAGCTGAGAGGTTATCGTTGACTGGATTTGCAGATTACTGTTGTCTTTAATCAAGAGAGAGCAACCTATTGACACCAACCCATATTGTAGTTAAGATGATCATCGCTCACACTCTGTTACGTCTTCCGCATTCCGATTGACTTTTCAGCCAGCCTTCTTAAAAACAAGCACTATACTTGAGTTTCGCGCTCTTTAGATCTCGTCAGTAATGGCTACTGTTGTCGTGGTCGGGACTAGAACTCCGGCCACGTTTTCGTGGGGCAATCGTGTTTACCACTGTCCATTGACTTCATATTGGTCACGGCCGAATTATCGTGTTCAAACGCTCGGCTGTCAATTTTATGTATAACTGCAACAAACGTCACTTCGGCAGAACTGTTAGATGCTTGAAATCTGAAATGAAGAAATTTTCGCAAAGATGGGTTCAGAATGTTCAATTCTTTTCTCCCTTGATCACGCGAATTTCCGACAGTATATCCGACTAATCTCATCGACTTCCAGAATTATGGTATGTCGTGCTAATCTGCCTTTGTGTTTCACTTAAGTTGTCACAATCGATCGTCTCAAGCCAGCATTATGTGTACAAAAGCAATCATAGTAAGTCTTAGACCCCCATAGACGTTCTAGTGTTGCACACTGTCCCTCACCCCATTTGATTTTTCTAATTCTTCAGTCCCTTACCCTACCCCACTAATGTAATGTATACTGTCGATTGGAACTGAACAGGCAACGTGAAGTGACAGCATCTATCACCGTCCGTCTTCTCATCGCTCTGTTAGGCTTTATGACGGAATTCATGAGATATAGTTCACTTGACTGTCAAAGTGAATGTCGGCTCGAGCCACAGTGCTTATGATTGAATGAAACTGCTTGAGTCTTATTCAACTGCCTTCTTTTGTCTCTAAACCAAAACTTCCCTTTTCTCACTGCTGCATGGTCTTTGAACATCCATACCATCCATCGGCGTACCGATATAACCGATGATGTTGATACGGTAGGCTGATCGGTATGACTATTCAGCTGTTGTCTAGTGAGTTCTTATTTCATCTGTTTTTGTGTGTCAATCTGTTGGCAGTTTGGGGGTCAATATTCCTACAGTAGCCGTACGTTAAGTGTTCATACAGTGACTGCTAGAACAGTGGGATAATATTCTCTTGGAACAGCAAAAGTAGTCATTTCCGTTCAACCGCTTCAATCCAGTATAGGTTCCTTAGAGTTGAAACATGTCATTACAACACACTTCTGTAGGATGATCCAACGTGTGCAGTTGGCGATCTGTCTTGTTGTTTAATAATAGCTTTCATACTAATATAATTTCGCACCAAAAAATAGAGTCCATTCGTTTCAATGAATAGGGATAAGATTAGAATGAATAACAAGTAGTTTCTATTCTTCATACATCTCTATCGTTTAGAGTTTCCATTGTAAAATTTATGGGCTTGTCGATTCTTGGCTTCATTTCGTATAAGTTTGCACCTCCCCTCAAATTTTGAGGGAATTCATCTGAAGTGAACGGATTCTACAGACGACTAACTGTGTTTGTCACCAAAAACAGTCAGTGTCTTGTATGGCGTAGCTTACAGTTGTAGCGAACGGACGTCCTAACGCCAAATAAGAGTACCTTTGGATGTGACATTAAATTGCTTACCATCTATTGATGAGTGGATGTTCAGACCTCAGAATGACCACACGGTGGACGATCGATGGAAAGAACTCACATGATGGCTAGCATACATTGACCCGTTCTGCAGTCCTGGCGGTGAGCACTCAGATGATAAGGTCAGTTGAGCAGTTGACACCAACACGGTTACCGTTACTGAGAGAGGATTTTAAAGGAACTATTGAGAACTGGTAGGCATTTGGAGAAAGTGGTAGGTATGGTTTCTTGTCTTAATGTTGCAGTTACATACGGGGTTTGACGAAGATTGAAGATGTCTGAGACGAACTTGTACATTGGTCGAACACCTGCAGTAAGTGCATTCGCTACTAGTCCTCTGAAGGTAAAATGTGCCCCCTGAATCCACTGTGTACTTGATACATTCTCGCTTTTATCTGTAGATGTTTATTTCGAACTATCGGGAATCACTTTGAATACTTCGGACTGACTATCTCTGCATGAGTTGCAGGTGTTTCTTCGTTTACTGAGTGCCTGACAGCTAAATGGCAAAAACCATTCCGTTGAGTTCCATGGGAGAACAGTTTTCAAGAACTCCCATGCTTCGAGACTGGTTTCGTATGATTAATAAATGCTTCCGCCTTCGCGATAAGTTCATTTGCAACAGACGAAGAGAATACGATCGGTCTTCTCACTTATGAAGTGTTTTCGACTGATTCACTACAAATTGTAGGACTCTAGAGTCCTCACTTCTTCACGGTCGGCAAGCATCTAGGGCCATTGAAAAACAGGACTGAATTAATTGCGTTCATGTTGAACAAGTCAGATAATCATGGGATAACACTTTGCATATTGGCGGTTAGTGGGACCAAATGTGAGTACACCACGTTGCTGCATTTTAGTGCACAAAACCGGACCGGCGAAAAGTCCACTTCTTGACAGTAGACGTGGTATAGTCCCCACTTGGAGGATTGTTCGATAAAGGGTACAAAGCCAGACTTGGTGATATTTTTGCTAGGCCTGTCGTGCGTACCCAGCCGATGGTGTACAACACTAATGAGGACGCTACATTTGAGCATCAAATGAGTTCTGGTGAAAGCTAAACAGAACTTCTGTTAGGCCAGGTTGCAAAACAGAACGGGACTGGCATTGTTGACAAGGTGATGCAGATGTACAACAGTTGCTGTACATCTAGACGGTGACCAATGACTGTTTAAGAATATGTACTCAGTGTTTCGTTTTTGATTGTATACACTTGTTATAAAGAAGCATTGTACCTTAAGGTTATTGGGGAACTTTTTTTTTCGAACTTGTGCGAACGCTGCAACTAGCATACACTCTATTCCTATCTTACATTTTGACATACTCATCTACAACAGGGAAGAAAGAGAACATATCTGATATCTACGAGGGGTAGTCCAAAAGTAATACCATTTTATTTCGGATAGGTATAATTACCAACACAGGAACATGTACTATACATCAAAATAAAGCTGGTCCTCTGTGGATCACATCCCTACTTCTCAACATAGTCACCGTTACGCTCAATAGCAACGTTCCACCTTTGAATGAGCGCATGTATGCCCGCCTCGTAAAATGTTATCTGTTCTTTGAGCCACTTCTTCACTGTAGTTTTCACTTCCTCGTCACTGGAATATTGTTTGCCTCTCAAACCCTCTTTCATGGAGCCGAAGAGGTGATAATCTGAAGGCGCTAAATCTGGTGAGTATGGAGGATGCCGTAAAGTTGTCCACCAGAATGAGGCAATTGTCTCCCTTGTCTTGACGTTTGTGTGTGGTCGGCTACTCTCATAGTCCCCACCTTTTCATCCTTCAAACGACGAACCCACCTGCATACGTTGCTATAATCTACAGTATTGTCCTCAAACACATTTGTTAGTCGTCTGTGAATGTTCATAGGGGTTTCCTCCTCAGCAACAAGGAATTCAATCACTGCTCTTTGTTTTTGACGCAATTCTACGGGGGCAGCCATTTTGAATTTTCCTTGTGAGTCTAAAAACATGAAAAGTAAGAAACAAACTGGTACGTAACGTAAATGATATAATCATTTATAACTGGGAAAAAATTCAGGTAATTTTATGAAAAACTTCACCAGAATTGAAAACATTGGCATTACTTTTTGACTCCCCCTCGTTGTTATCAAAATAAGCGTTAATTGTTATACTCAAACAAATGTTGCGCGGACTCGGTGACTCTCGATCATCCAAGAAAATAGTTGTTTCACAATACAAACCTGATGTACTTTTCCTGCCTTGTAACTTATTTGCAATAAATCTCGTTCTGTTAGTGTAGTTTACGTTTTTCATGAATTTATAGAATTTGAACACCAATATTAAAGTCATATCCCTTGATAAATTCGTCTAGAGTAGAGTCTTATTTTATGTTTGGTTACTTTTGTTAATTGTCGGAACATAAACCGTTTTAATAAAGCTGATAGTTTATTTTTATGTTATCCAAACAGAAAAATTACTTAAAAACTCTGCGCCCACTTCGTCGTTACACTCGGGAAACCTTAGATTTGCAGATCTAACCTACGCACTGTTCATTAGTGTAGATCTTACTGTTCGTTCCTAAGTTCTGTGTATCAGCTTATTCGTTGTTTCACACGATCACGCAATGTTTGCATGCCGATTCACATATGTTTAAACGTTCGACCTTGAGTTAGTGATAAGAGAAACGCCTATACAAATCATGTCATCTATATTATCCGCTTGATAGTTCCAAGAGTACAGATTTCCTAATTGTTCTAGTTCCATTGCTACCAATCCATGGTACCTTCTGATCAGGCTTGTGGCTGTCAAAATGGAACCGAAACACCAGTATATAAACGTAATTTTTTATCCTGTTCTGTCTGTCTCGTGCTGGATCCTTGATCCTGATCAACTAAATGCATGAACTATGCGTTCTTTTTATTAGAACTGTGTTTCGTTTGTCACACATATTTATCACGCATCATCCGATAGATGCCCTCAACACCTTTTTTTAGTGATACTGGTTTTTAAGCTCTATGAGACCTACATTCATGATGATTATGCATACTTTCATCATGATGACAGAGGTGGACGTTATCAGTACCACAACTCCTTATTGGTTCGTTCTGTTTTCACTGACGTGTTAGCCACAGTGTTGTACTCATTTGAAAAAAACAGTACGATTTATTAGGCGCAGTGAAGTTGTTCTACTCGCTACAGATGACAGAGTAGTCCGTTTGGCCATTCTTGTGTTGATCCGTTCCTGATTTTTTATTGAAAGGATACTTTCTTTTCTCATTTGCACCCGGTTGTGTGCCATTGTGTGTGCCTAACTAGTTCCACCACTCATTTGTGCACTCCTCGGTTTCTCCCTAGGACATCTGCTGAATTTGTTTGATGCCACGTGACGAAAATTCACATTATCTACCTCGAAATTCATACCAGGATTTCTTTTTTAATATTCCCTTCATCGGTTCTGTCCTGCTGCTATCATCTTATTTCACCGACAGTTCCCTAGCAAGAATTCTTTTTACCGGTTTTACTCTCTCCATTCTTGTGCCCGCTCTGTCAGATCGCACTGCTGCGTATGAGGAAGAGACAGCATCGCGAGAGACGCTGCTATGGTATCCGGAGAACTTGGACGAGCATGACCCGAAAAATATAGAATCTCGTAAGTGATTTGCACGATTCTTTGTCTGTTTGTTTCCCATGTCTGCTTATCACGAGTTAATGTACGAGACAGGACGCGTCCTCTTTTCCGATCTCCCTGTTGCAAGAAAGTACAATCGTTTAGCGTGGCAGGGGATTTTCAAACAAGACAGGTTAGGTCAGTGTTTTCCTTAGTGGGTTGCGCTATCGTTTATAATGATGAATGTTTTTCACCATTCGTGTCATGCCGTCAATGAAACCGTTACGCATTATGTGCAAAGACTAACTTTCTTTTTGTCAATTTCGCCAATGGATGAGCTTGATTTGCTGTTTAAGTTACAGTTTACCCTAACCAGTTCACTATTTCGCTTCATTCGAACAGGTCGGCACGCCCGAAATAACCCTTTTCTTCTTTGACATTTGAGACGCCATAACTACGGCCGATAGGTTCCACCCGTTTACCCCTCCTCTTGTAAACATACACACAACTGTTTCGGAAAGCTGAAGTCAAAAGTCCTTAATCCACGCGATATCCGGCTCTGTCAGTGATTGAATGCAATGCCTCAAGCGTTGCAAGAACCACGTTCGAACCTGTTTTCGTATCGTTAGGAAAAAGGCTCACGCATATACAACCCTCATCATCATTGAACATACATGTTAAGTCATTCCCTTCTCAGAGGAGGTTTGTTCGGCCGTTTGTTGTTACAGTTCTCTATTGTGTACACAGAAAATTAAACTGGTGATGAATATTCATTGTCACTCAGTGAGCGGAGGTCAAAATTAATAAGTTTGCCAACCAGCTTCTCGCTTGTTTCAAACTCCTCTGATCCGAATGATCTGAAAAGACGCAAATTCGTTGTCAACTTTGTGCATCAGAAATGTTCATAACAACAGTCTTGGAATTGTTGACATTCACGCAGTTTGGGGTAGCATAACTTATCAACTTGGTCAGTAGCCTCACCTAATTTCTCAAGTCCGGATAATTTTGTGTACTATTCTCTCTATGTTGTTGTGAACGGGTGATCACTTCATACGTTAACGGTTGACATGCTCATCAGAATTTTTCTGGTCATCAAGTTGTGCTGAATTTTCGTCTATCTCTCCTTGTCTTTATCTCTTTTGTCTGTTCAGTGAACCTGCTAATGAAGATTGCCTGCTCACCGGCGGTGCGTAACTGCGGACTGAACATGGAATACACGTTCCATTTGTTGTGCAAGTACAAAGGAAACTTGGAGATGACACTACACGCACTCCTGTATGAAACTCTTGTGGTCTACGACTATGTTTATGCAGGTACGTTTCGTTTTTTATTCACTGTCCTCTACTCCTCCGTCAACCGGTAAGTGAAACCACTCTATGGTAGCTATATACTATCTTTGAATGAAGTGTATTTTCGAAGTAGTTTTTGGTTTCTTCAAACGCTGATAAGCTCCTGAAACGAGTCGATTAGGAGCTCAGTTTCAATGTTATCGTCTGGTTAACTATTACACCATGAGTTACTTAGTTTAGATTATCAAACTAGCGTTAGGTGAACCTCTGATACAGCCGTGAATCTCCGTTTATCTAAGAGTAACAACTTTGTTGGTTTGACAACCTTTGTCACATTTTTGATGTTGTTTACTTTTAAGATAAATTGAAAAGGCTAACAGCTACGCTTTGATTCTCTGGCTATATCCAGGCAGCCTACACACTCCCACGATTATAAGACCAGCGTCGTGTTCCACCGTGCTGCTGACCAAGCACTGCGACCTTTACTCGAGTGTCCAAAGCTTACTCTCTACTGTCCCCGTTGATTATTTTCTCAATTGGTATGTGTTTTTCAGCTTTCCTCCTGACAAAGATATTTTTGTCATTAAAGCCACCGATTGCCATATATGTTAGATGAAATGTATCCGCTGGAAATTGACCAAAATAGGATTCAACGAAACAGAATTTAAGTGATCGATTTGGCACTAACCTGTCCCAGTCTAACGCCAACCAAATCAAGCGTTTGTTGTATGTTTTCAGGTCGCTTTCTACTAATCTTATGTGCATGATGTGTTTTTCAACTTGATTGCATTATTATTCTATCGTCTTTGTTGTCTTTTGATACACCTAACTCGAATCAGTCATGAATTGTGACCTTTTTTTAGTCGTCCAGTGCGCATGTGTGTATGCATTTGTTGACACCCCGATGTGGACAGGGGTTTGTGAGAACATAAGCGGTCACAACGTGACCCCGAACCTTGACGTGCTGTAACGACTTGCTCATCGCAATGACCAAACTGGCCAAACTGGACAGTAGAGCGACCACACCCATGGAGTCACTCATGCCAGACTGGCCCGACATAATACAGTCTCCTGATCCTCCAGGTTGGGGGTTAACCTACTACCGTCCATCCACTGCCTTGCGGTAAAGGCTTTCGAGCTAAAGACCAGTTAAGCACCCCAATCGTTCTTCTGCCTAGGTCTGGACGTCCTTACTATGTCTCAGCTCACATACAACCGTGAATAATCACAACACCAGTAACTCCATACTGCATCGGCCGTCTCGAAGTATAAACCGGGTCGCTCTATCTGCCACACGCAGCAGGGTGGATAGGCGAAAACATGTTACTGCTGACCCCCCCCCCCACTGTCTTACCAAATTTAGTTCTCAGGCCCCTCCCAACCTCCATTTCTGATAGTTACTCCACAGGTCGCACAACAGATGTAGCTAACCGTGGTAACACTGAGCCGGTAAGTTACATCTCCTGCGATTCAGCTTCAGGCCTCTCTCCTCCCTTGCTTAGACCCAGAATGCGAATTATTATAGGTGTCTTCAACGTTCGTACACTAAAACAAATAGGTCAACAGGTCGCTCTCGTACGAACGTTAGACCCGTTAAATGTCAGTTTTTGTGTTTCAGAGACTAGAATCTAGGACAATCAACGTATGGAACTAACATCGCCCGCATTGTCTGTTCGATACTGGTTATTTACTTCGGGTGACTCTACGGCTGCCGCTACCGGTCAGGCTGGAGTAGGTATAGTCCTCAGCACGACGACTGCAGCCGCATTGATAGATTGGATCCCTATTAACAGTAGACTTTGTGCCGTCCGCTTGGTAGGTTCTGTTAAGGTCAGCTCCAGACGCAAGACTTTCAGAAATGTAGTAATTATGTCTGCTTACGTTTCAACTGACTATAGTGACGTTGGCGTCAAGGACGCCTTTTACTCGAATCTGGCCGCTCTCCTTCGGTCAGCATATGGGTCTGATATAGTCGTTCTGGCCGGAGATATGAATGCCCAGATGGGTCGCCTTGGTGAGGCCGACTCTCGTTTAAGTGGCAAGTTTGGGATAGTGTCACATCGGTCAGATAATGGTGGCCGATTGTTGCAATTGTGCACTGAGCACAAACTATTTTTAGCCAGCACTAGTTTTAGGCACCGTGCACTTCACTGTTATACTTGGCGTCTGCTCTCTCCGAATCAGGCATGGTCTCAGATAGACTACGTAGCCGTTAGTTATAGATAGCAGGGTTCTCTTCAAGACTGTCGTTCTTATTGGAGCACGTACTTGGACTCAGATCATGCGTTGGTATGTTGTCGTTTTGTTCTTACTTTTGCTGGTCAACGACCCTACCGACAGCAACGACTGGCTGTTGAGAAATTGGCTTTACCATCAGTAAAGCATAAGTACCAAACCAGCTTAGAAAGCATGCTTAGCAGTTCTCACCCTGAAAATCCTCATAGCTGTTTGACCAAAATCTCAGGTCATCAGTTAAGTTGGTATTGTAGCATGAGCACCAGTGGGTCGAACAGACAGTGAATCGCGCAGAAATCCCTACAGGGGCCAGAGGAAATAATCCTCATAGCAGTGCTTATAATGTTTACGTAGGTTGCTCGTATGAAGGTGAGGTGTAGCCTGATCGCCGGTCGTGGGGCTTGACTAACGGAGGAAGTTGAGGAGGTGAAAACTGTCTTTACTTCTGGGAACACCCGTAAACTGTTCAAGACTGTCCAAGATGACCGTTTGTCACTGATGCTATCAACGAGGCAGATGGAACACTCATTCTTAATGAGTCCGGAAGATTAAGGCGTTGGGTGGAAAATTTTCAGGGTCAGTTTGGTTGGCCCCCTATATTTACTCTGTTACCGCCACATACTTGGAATGTAGCTGAGCTGCTTGATCAGTAGATTTTGCACTACCCACTAAAAGTGAAGTCCGCAAATGGATTTCGACTGTCAAACGCAATGTGTCTGCTGGTTCAGGTGATATCGTTTGGACTTTTTTCAAATAGGGTTGGCAGGCGTTAGTTTGGATCTTGACGCAATTGTTTCAACTTTCGTGGACGACGGAGACCGTCCCTTTGTGTTGGAGTCACTCGATACTAGTTCCCTTAGAGGAATTAGCCTGACTCCAGTCGTTTCTAGGGTTCTGACATCCATTATATTTTGTCGACTCACTGCAACTCGGGAGACAGACGTTAGCAAAGAGCAGGCAAGATTTCATCTCACTCATGGATATATCAATTAAATCTAGATTACATTCTAGAGCATCGTCATTGTCGCAATTCTTGACTATAATGGTGCGTTCGATTCGGTGGATCGGTCTACACTTTTAGAGTCACTTAAACGCAGAGGTGTACCGACCAAGTATGTGAACATATTGTCGGCACTCTATTCCCATACTTCAGCTCAGGTTAGGGTTTACGGTGAACTGTTTGTCAGTCTCAACATCCGGAGTGGTGTACATGAAGGCTCTCCACTTTCACCATTTTTGTTCAATTTCGTCATGGACGAAATAATCGAGGACTGTTTGCGTCACTTACAAGATGTCGGCGTGGATCTCCTACCGATGGAAAACTGACTGATCTTGATTGCGCTGACGATAACGTGTTGCTGTTTAACAATCCGCAGGCAATATTGACGGTGGTAAATGCCTTTTCGGGCTCGGTCAAGCATTTTGGAATGTGCTTTGTAGCCTGAAAATGCAAAGTGCTTATGCATGGCTGCTGTGAGTATGTAGATTTGAAGTAGGATAATGAAGGTATAGAGGTTGTTGGCCGATTTCTATACTTGAGAACTTGCACCGTTGACGGTCGCAGAGGTGTGAGGAGTGAAGTAGAAGCGCATATCTCTAAGGCTGGGGCGGTATTTGCTAATCTAGGACACTTCTTGAGACAGAGTGATATCTACGTGGAGCTTAAGAGTCACATATGTAAGGCAACAGTGGTGACCGTATTATTTATGGCTATGGAATTTGGCCACTTGGCTCATCGACGTCTGCGTTCGATCGCTTGCATCAAGTAGCACCAACAAGTAAGCAGGAAAGCGGTAAGCGGCATCGTGAGCCACAGTATCTTCTGGCCAGACTCAAGGCTGATGACGATGATCGTGACAAGGAGGTTGAAAGGTAGGTATCTGACAGTGACTGTGAAGCGAATTCTTTCGTTCAATCCTCACGTCTCCATAGCCTTCGATGGTTAGGTCATGTACTAAGGATGCCACCTAGTCGTCTACTGCATCCTTTACCGACGCTGTTGTTTGACCGGTGTATGGTGCGAGATAGACATGGTAACGTGACGTAGATAAATGGAGTGCTTTAATAAGGAGATGGCCACTGCGGTTCGAGTTCGCCTCTCGAGCTGGGGACCTCGTGACTCAGAGTCGGTGGCTGGAAACGTTGGGTGGAATGGCAACTAACCAGCCACAGTGGCGTGAATGTTGTCGTTGTTTAACCTGATCGTTTGTGATGTACATGCACTTAATGATGCGGGTCAATGAAAATCGTAAATAAGCTGTCTTACTGATGACACTTTAGTTTCACTGTTTGTTTGCAAGGCGTGAGCATCTTGATGTTGCTTTCTTCTTTGTGGTTATGTGGCAATTAAGCATCAGTGAGAAACACTGACATATTGCTCACTATAACGATCCCGATCACACTTTAACTAATCTTGGTTAACTCTGATGTTCGGAAAACCTCTCCTTCTACTGAGTAATGAGCTGACTGATATTGAATACGCGAACGATGTTAATTTAATTGGTTCTTGTTCAGAAAACGCGCAGACCGTTCCTATTGGATGAAGCGTTGCGGCTGGACTGAACGAGATTCGTGTTAAACCGTCATAGTGTACTGTCGTTACAGGATAACTTTGACGCTGACTCTATATTTGTCATTGAGGACGGATAGTTGTTCGTTTCATCTACCTCGGTATTCTCATCTCATCAGCCTGCAATAATTCTGACCGTATCTTTGAGGATATTGATGGCACGTGTTGCATTCGCAAATCTTTGCATCCGAAAGGTTTCCAGTTGTCATTTAACTGGAAGGTTTACAATACGTGTGTGAACTCAACATTGGTTTGCAAGTGGGAACCTTGGTTGATTCGTCATGTGAGCTTTCTAGATGTCGCTTGACAGATAGTCATGATTCCACTTGCCGGCTTGGCACACTGTCTGATTTAGGTCTGTCGTAGTTAGTTGTGCGCCGACATCGATGTGTTCCAAAACTATATTCGTTATTGTCGTTGTGGTAACTGGCGTATGTTGATTGTCCTCAGGCCGAATGTGTGTATGTATGTACTGTTCAAGAACAGTGAAGTCAATGACGCAAAACCTTCAAGGAGCGTTTCAATATACGTTAAAAACAAACCGATTAAGCTTATTGATTAACAATATCGATTTTTGTGTTTGTATTACAATATGACACCTTCAAAATAACCGTACATGTGGCTTGATTCGGAAACGTTATGTATTTACATTTCCAAATAAATCTGTTCTGTGATCAGTGTACTATACAGATGTTTTCCTTGTGTTTTTCTGTAAGTCAGAAGATTTACTAACAACCACTGCCAGAAGGTGCCTCAGAGCCCTTCACAGTAGTGATTCGTGTTGTTAGGTTCCGTTTCGACTGTTTCTGTCTACGTTTAGGCAGCCTAATAGTATTCAGCCCAGTTTCAACGTACTATGCTTCGCATGGGAACATACTCTTTGTGGTGGTACAGCCAAGCACCTAGTAAATTTATTTTAGCCCAACTAACCGCGAGCAGTTATTACAACTCATTGACAGCGCTACAGTGTTTTAGGAACTTGACAGCTTTGCTAGGGCTCCTTGATGATCAAAAAGAACCTCTTCCCTCATATGGAAATGAGAAATTGTAGACTGAGGAACGCATAGGAAAAGTAGTCCAACTGCACTACATTGACCTGTTGTGACTTCACAGGTAGGTAAGCTCATTAGTCTTAGCGAACTGATCAGTTTCAATTCCTTGTCAGATTCATTAACAATACATTTGTGGATCTATTGCTACTAAAGAAGCATTTGTAACCATTCTTTAAATAGTATGTACTACCAAGAGCTTCTAAAAAACACATTAACAATCCGCGTCGACTGATTGAGTCATGCCCAATCACTTTTGCTGAGGTTACAGGCAACAATAACACTGCATTGCAGTCGAACGATTTCAACATTGGTCTTGTAAAGAAACGGGGGTCAGATTGGGCATCATGGATGATACCTGGTCGTTAAAGTAAAACCGGAGCAACAAACGGATTGGGAACGAATTTTCTCAACCTAGGTGACATACACAAGGTGTAGCAGACATTCACGCTTACAAGTACTGTGATTGACCTCTTGAAACGGGTTTGTTAGCCTTTAGCACTCAAGTCTCCAAATGATAACATCATGTAGGGGCTGCGTGTCCTATTTCAATTATTGTTTGTATCTCAGTGTAACACGTTAAAGTGAACATTGAACGTCTTCTATCAGGGACGTCTCTGGTTGACTCTAACTGGCACTGTGTAAACTACATCAATCACATTGTCGACACCGGTTCCCTTAGTAAAAGAGTTGGACCTGTTACCACGGGTGTAAGATAGAGGTGTGTTGCTCTCATTGTCAGTGGATACTCTCAGGTTTCGACTAACAAGCTATCTGGATAACTTACGTTCAATTGATGTGATTTAGCAAGTTGTGAGGCTTCTTGATTTTTACCCGTAATATTTTTTTCATATCAAGAATCTCTATTTCGAGACAGTGAGTTGGAGAAACGACTAGCTTACTGTGAATACTTTGTAACAGATTTGTTGAGTAAATCACCGTTAACTGACGATGTTATCTTCAAGGGCGTGACTGTTTCATGTTCACGGTGAAATGAATGCTAGAAGAGTCCCCATGGATTTGCTGGAACGCATCATACCCTCAGTTCCTGGGTTTGGGTGTGGTTTGGTGTGCACAATACCATGTTCTTGGGTCCCTGTGTTTTCGAGGGCGTGGTCGGCGCTTTCACCTACCTCGGGTGATTATCTAGATTTTTGTTTCAACATTTGGAGACCTTAGATCCCATGCAGCGTGTTTGCACATGCTTTCAACAGAATGGGATGTCTGCATTACTCAATTCCCCCTCCCTCTGTCAGCTGTTTGAATACCATCACTCTTACGAACAGCTAATGACAGTCTTGTTTTTGAACTACAGACAGCGTTTATTTCTGTCAACTGAGTTGCTTTCCGGAATTTTCTATTGAGGAATGAGATACCTGATAAGTATGTGTATTCTAGGGGCATTACACGGTCTGATTTCTTGTAGAAATATGCACACTTCTGGTTGGACATCTTGTTTCCAGATGGATTGATGAACCCTCTAATCATCTTGTTGGGTGCCCTTTTGATTTTGGAATAGGTTAATAGGCTGAGTGCGCACACGTTACAGCTACATTCCTTTGAGAAACAAAAGCATAACATCATTGTTGCTTTGCAGCATGTTGTTGGAACAAGTTAACAATGTTCATGTGAGGAACATACTGGTTGATGGATGTGACTTCTGGTAGCTTGTCATAATTGTCCGTCAGTTGCATTTTTGAAAATGTACGACAGTCCCGCTTATGGTTACGCTATTTGGTTGTTTAGGATAGCGTCTCTGTGGACGGTTTTGGTGATCCGACAAGCCATATTATTAAATACGTGCCTGTTTAACGTAGTGGTTGACTCCAACGGACGTAAGTCCAGACCAGTCGGCAAACTCACGTCCATTCGCTAACAATTCAACGACATAATGACCAACTGGTGTCAGGCATTAATCGATGCAATGGAAAACGATGAATATCATCTTACAACTAATGAAAACACAATAGACGGTCGGGATGTCAGTCACTTGCATTATTTCAAAAATCAACATTACGAACGCAAAACAACCAGCATATTATCCGGATAGACCAAACTAGTCAGTCACTGAATGTGTATATAGTAGTTTAGAGTGATCGCGAATGTATTCACAACTTCCAATAGATCAAGGTTCCATCTGTATCCAGTCTTTCAACTTTGTCAGTTGTGCACAACATGTAACTGTCGCCCAAGAACGCCTGTAGCAAATTAAACGTCATATAACCGAAGACAAAAATCCTGTTTTATCACTATCCGTAAAATGGAAGTAGCCGACAACTGAACGCTTACCTTGTTTTAGCCTCCGAGAGAAACCAGATATTGATAGCAAATGCAGTTCAGTGATATATGCTGATGAATGTCCATTTTGCCTATTTAGTCGCGAATAGTTTTACCGGGAAAGTTCGAGAGTGAGGGTTCTGGCTTGGTATGTCTACACGGAGGTTAGACACTTAATTATGCAGCATGTGGGTTTTAAAATGTCCGTCTGTTGTAAACCCTCGTAAACGGCACGCTGGTTCGTCCTTGCTATCGTAGTGTGCTTGACAGAATTCGGATTCTACTCTCCGGTAATAATTAACATGAAAATTTCGACCCCGAAAAAGTACTGTGACTGTCCCCGTATTCGCTCCCAAGGCAGTGGCCCAAGAACATTCCCGAATCCTAAAAGGAGAAGGACATTTACCGGGGGGGAAGTTAGTGTTATTGACGCGCACAGCGGAGATTAATGTGATGTTGGATATTGTATCGAGCTGTAGTCTGACCGACTTGCCATTCATGGAGACGGATACGTACTTTCTGCGCGTCCAGTGGTCGTCGTTTCTTGCTGCGAGAACGACCTGTGCTCTTGAGAAGCGCGGCTTGTGTGACTTGCGGGAGGTCTGATTGAGCAAGTGCTGGCGCTTATTGAAACGGCAATGGTCTTCTTTGTGGCCCCGTCGAGAGCAGTGGATGTACCGATGCTGTTTGAATGAACAACATCGGACATAATGCCATCCACCACGCTGCCAACATGGTGTGAGAGGTTTCCTTCGGTTGTCGCTTTCCGACACTAATGCACTCTTGTCAGGGACATTTGAGGACATCGTGTAGACGTTTGATTGGCTGCTGTGTTTGATCATAGTGGTGTCATGCTTCAGATTCACTAGGCGCTGGCATTCAGCAGTGATATCTTGCAAGATGATTTTGGGACATTGTTCTCTTTTCGCCAAAATCCGTGTTCAGATATCTGCTTCCTTCGGTGACTGGAGTCCACAAGCGAAAATCAGACATTTGAATTGATCTTCAGTCATAGTTCAGAACCTGAAAAGTTTGCACTCCAGCGTACGACACCCAGTCATCATCTGTTGACCTCACGAGCTTCAAGCACTGGTAGCGTATGCTAAACAGAGTTGAGTGGTCGCCAAAGATGTGGGACAGCATCTAGGTGGTTTCGCCAAAGCTTAAATCGCTTGGGTTCTTCGGCAGGATAAAGTTGGTGTACCGAACTTGTTCTGAGGTACCAAGTTTGCGAAGCAGCAGCCTCACCTTCCGAGCATCGTCAACGTCTGACAGTTCGACTTTGAGAACATCCTCATACTTTTTGAACCAAGATTCGAACGTGGTGCCCGTTACAGGATCAAAATGTAAGTGACTGATTGAGATTCTGCGGCATGTTACAACGAGACTTGACCTTGACGCGGTGTGACGGCTTGCGCATCTCGATGACCTATTGGGCTAAACTGGACGGTGTGGCCACCACACCGATAGAGTCACTCATGTCAGGCAGGCCAATAGGTAGCGGTCTGACAAACCAGTCTCCTGGTCCTCCAGGTTGGGGGTTGGAAGAAGATTGGCAGCTTCTTCCG
>LUCH01000940.1:14217-46889 GCA_013368495.1 Paragonimus heterotremus | reverse complement strand
TATTCCACCGAGTGGTGGATTAGTCGCGCCTCCGATTTAGTCACTCATCACAAGGTGACCGTACTGGAGAAACCGAAAATGGTTGGCTATTCTGAGTCTGTCTCACCTGCTAGCTCTGCCAGACTGGTGATAGAATGCTGTTATCCAAACTAGACAATACTTTTTGGATGTTGTCTGCTGAGTTTTTGTTTCATAGTTCACTCAGAATTGGTGTATCGATCGTATGCATGCTTTCGATGATGTCATGTAGCAGGTGTGTTTTAAAGCAGTCCTGTCTTCGAACCAAAAACCCGGCAGAATTATCCGCAGATTTCTGTCATCAGTTGCTGCAATTCGTTCTAAGACAGCGTCCCTTGAAGTAGCTCGAAGATCTACGCTAGGTCTTATATATGTGAAACCTGCGACGTCAGCTGCTAAGGTAGACTGATGACGCCTTACTTTTCACTTACAGCTCGGTTGTTTGTTTGCAAGGTGTAGGTGCCTTGATGTTGTATGTTTGAATGTAGACGTAGCTATTTTTAGTGACTAGGTCCCCTCCCCTTTCCCTTTCTTTTCTCTTCCTATACAGGGTTTGCTTTTTATTCTTCTTCATGGTTGTGTGGCAGTGAAGCATCAGTGTGAACCATTGATGTATTGCTGTCTATGATGATGACGGTGCTTGTTTGAAGGATTCGCTGGATCCTACTGTCGGTTGCTGGAAACTCAGCTTCTGCGTCAGTGTTTCAACCTGTTCATATTGCGCTTGCTCTAGTTGTTTCTGTTGCTGTTGAAGAAGGGTTTGCATCTGCTGGATCGTTGTTGACATTGTGAGTTCTGTCGCCAGATTGTTGTAAACCCTCCTAAACAATACGCTGGTTCGTTCTTTGTATAGTGGAGCGCTTGACAGAATTAGAGTTTTCGTCGCGGTAATAATTAACGCAAAATTCTCGGTCCGGAAAAGTACTGGGATTGTCCCCGTATTCGTTCTCAAGACACGCCAAAAAACGCGTACGAAAAAAAGAGATTTGTTCCGCCCCAAAACGTGTGCGACAAAAGCGACAAGTATAAAGTACCTGTTAGATTCGCAATGACCTTTAGAACATTCCCGAATCCTAAAAGGTGAAAGACACTTACCGGAGGGGAAAAGTTAGTGTCACTAACGGACACATCGGAACGAAAAGTCGGATGGGTAAAACTAGTCAAGTTCACCTCTCGGCCACTCTGGGCAGGTCCGCTAACTAGGGCAAACTCAGTCTTTTTTCTCAAGGCTGGAGGCGGTTTTTGGACGTTAAGAGATGAACGCTCTAACACCGTCAAACAAGGGTACCGATGATGATACGCGAATTATCGTAATGACCGTGGCACACAGTGGATAGCTTCATGTGAACAGTGGGCTGTTGCAACGATACCTCCGAAACCTGCTGACTGATCACAACAATCTCATAATCTGTCATGAACAATCTACGTTATCTTCTTGGTCGCCGTGTAATACAGAAGGAACTGACTTTGGACAAAGAATCACAGTCCATGGATGCGGTATTTCGAGATTTCAGTCAGAACTAGAAGTTCGCGCATTGGTCCATACTCAGTCGAATGGAAAAGTAGAGTTGACAGAACAAGAAATTTAGTCAAAACAGAGAGAAGATATATATCGCGAGATGTTAACATTTCGATTCACTCTCATCAGTCGCCAGCGTAAAACTGGTAAATTTTATACAAACTGCGTATTGCAACAACAATTGAACGAACCAACCACATAGTTCTGACCTTTCACACGCTAATAGTTCAGTCAATTCCACGGCAAGAAGATTGATTGCCTCAGCGTCTTCCGTGCATACGAAACTGGCCGATGTTTGATTAGCATGGCCTCGCTAATCGCCAACAGTTTCGGGTTGCGTTTATGTGACAATATCTTGAACGATTTGACAGGGTCAACTAGGTGACCGGTTGCTAAGATGTGTTTGGCGATCGATGAAGCCGGGGTTTTCGAGTTTGTTACATTCAATAGGTCGTTTTTTGAGGTAGCAGTTGATAACCACTTAGAAATGTGCTGCGTCATACGTTGCTGCAAACGCCGATCTGTCCTGCCTATGTAGACGTCATTGCAAGTGCAACTGTACTGGTATATTACGTGGGAGACAGACCGATCGGTTGAGTGTGTATCACCGCTACGGAAAGCCAAGTCCCTAGTGCTTGGAAGGATACGTAGTTGGGCCGCTGGGTAGGTGCGTTGCAACGCCGACATCAATTTGTGACTATGTTGTTAGTCAAGTGGTCACCTTTGAATTGAATTTGCAGAATTATGTTCTTTTTCTGCGCACTGCAGTTGATCACTTTTGGTTAGCTAGTTCCAAGTACAGTTATAGGGATCTTTATTTTATGCTATTGGATAGAAGAAACGTGTTGTCACAACAGTTTGGGACTAGCCCAATACAACCAAAGAACGGGAACACTACTTCCTGCCACAACTGCTGAACTCCATCCAGAGCCGAAGTCGTAGGCTCTACCAAGCAGACGCTTGCGAAAACGAATGTTTCCTCACAAACTCCATCATGATCATGGGTCAAAAAGAGGAGAAGTATAAATGCAGCTCATGCCTGTAGTTGGTAAACACAAAAAAGGTGTACCGTTGATTGGCAAGAAGGAACTACATTATTTGGATGTGTAGCGTGGTGATTAGCCGAAATCCAGTTGACAAATGGAAATGATTTCAACCGGGGACGTAATATGCCTACTGAGGATGATTGTATCGCAAAGCCTTACAGTGGTAAAACGATGCACAGCGATGGAAGATACGGAGTGAAGAACTTCGGTAAGTCTGTAAAAACCGAAAATAGGAATGTGATAGTAACTCCGATTGATGATTGGGTCTAGTAGGTGAAAAGCTAGGCCAATCAACGAGTCGAATACATCGACCAATAATGCAACGATCTATCGACCAAACGGTGGTGTACATCGATTGACACGATCGAACGCGACGAATAACACTGTGTAATCGGCTGGGAAATAAAAACGTTCAGGAGATCAGGCAGTATCGTGGGTTTGAAAATCGACATTACAACTGACATATTCAAGCGGACCAAGCAAGCAATCGGTGAAGTGCAATCCTGATTTACACCAGAATATAATTTGACCGGAACCCAACCTCGATGTTGATTTTACAGGAGGAACATTCAATACTTTTTTGTTGTTCATTAAAGCTTTAGTTGTAATATTTTACAACTCGATTGACAAATTTCATCACAACCTTTGCATTTTGGATAACTCATTTTGAAAAAGCGAGACTAGAATTTCGTCCTTGTTGCAATCCATCAGTAGTTCATGTCTTCCTCCTAGCCAGGATTTTTAATCCTGTCCTAGTGATTATCTGAACACAAATGCCACAATCAAATTTGGATAATGTTTAATCTGTGAAGTTCGTGTTGGTTGAACACTGCGGCGCGATTTTTCCCCGTCACATCGATCTCTTCTCTCTACATCTAAGGCAGCACCTTTTTCTTTAAAGACGCTTTTAACATTTTACCGTAACATGGGTTGTCAGAAATACCAGCCCACGACTAGACTGTGCCACCCCGTAATTGATGAAGAGGAGCTATTCAAATGTGTGCGTCTAACCATCAATGGGACGATTTGCCGTTTTCTCAAAACTGTCGTTTTCATCATCTTGGACCTTCTGACTGAGATATTTGGTCGTTCTCTGCCTTTAGCGCTGTGTTTGGAAATGCTGGAGTAAAGTAATTGTTGTATTTATCCCATTGAAAGGCGACTGATCACAACCGAATCGTTTTTGTTTGTGTAGAGCAAAGCACGAGCTCTTGAGTTGGTATCAACACTGTCTCCTGAGTAGTCGCCGCTGTATGACTAACCTGCTTCATTTAGATAATTTACCGAGCACATCGACCGGAGGGATGAGGTAGATGAATACTACTTTGACTACCTGATACATCCACGTGATGCATCATCGACTGTTATACACATGCGTTATGTGCCTATCTATCGATCAATCGATAATTATTTGAAATGGCCATCACATCGACCGTGGAAACTAAATGTTCGCACGTCTCCTATCCACATAGTATGTACTGTCTCTCGCTGGATTGACTACTGTTTATCTTCTTTTGTTTTTGCAGTGAACCTTCCATTATCTTTCTTTCGTACACACGCTTTCGTTGCATAGCTTGAGGTTTTCCTGAATTGCCAACAATGCATTTAGATGGATGAAATCTTTTTTGTTGTTGCTTCCCTCCAGATTTTCTCTCTTATTCTATTAACCCGAGGGTGAATGTTTTGTTGTTGGTTCTTGTCTATTTTTCTTTTTCCACTCCCAGTTCCCATTCGTCGGTGTTTGTATATTCTAGGAGATTGACATTTAACATATTGGAGCGGTTTTTTTTTTCAGTCGCCCCACAGACCTTTTGTCTTCTCTCCTATTGATAAGTAGTCAGATATTGAACGTCGTTCGCACCTGTTTTCCTCCTTCACACTTATATGGGCACTTCAAACTGGCCTCTTTTGGCCAGAAATATTAAGCTTCAGTTTTGTTCGTGGTAGAGTTCGTCGACGTTACAAATCCATTTAACTAGTTGCGATTCAATTATTCTCATAAACATATCGACAGAACATTCCCCTCCTCCCTCGCAAAAAAAATTATTCAGCCTAACAAGGGACATAGATAAAACAGTACAGATGATCAACTGTTCCCATTGCCCTTAATTCCCAATTTGACTGGCATTATGGAAGCATCATGAGAGCTTAGAATAACTCACCCCTTACGCGGTCCCACTGTACATCTTCTACACAATCCATGTTCAACAGTCTTAAAGCATTTCTGCGTTTCGGTTTGTCCACTGGCAAACCTTACTAAAGTCAGTAGATTTTGCAAGCTATTGACATGTGTACATGCAGGAGAGAGTCATTGTTGTGTACAAATAATTCTCACATATCGGCAAGCTAGTCGCACGCTCGTGATCAACGAATGTAGAGAAGCATGATCCCAATAAGACTTGTCGTCCTACGCTAACCGCTGGCAAAGAAGGCTGGCGTCTTCTGAAGTTCTCGCCCTTATTACCTAATGTGTCCGCGATGCGACAGTCTTGTATGGCATGAGTTGTCTTATACGCACATGATGCTCCTATTATTCCAGATTCAGTGTATTTTAAGCGCAATCTTGATGACTGATCGTTCACCTGTCCTGTTTGCGTTTTTTAATTTGGATTTGGTGGGGAACCTTTGAGCCTTATATGCACAGTTCAATATAAGAGGCCAAAGCGAGAGGAATAGTGAGATGTTCTTAAGCTTTAGGACATCTTCTGCAGGAACTGCTTTAGTTTACCGACTGGCCTCGTTGATATTACACACAGTAAGTGCTGGCACTTGTATGCCTTCGAATGCACAGCTCATTTTATATGCCTATGTACCTAACGATGTTTTTCATTTGCGGGTGCTGGTAACCTTGATGTAACAAAAATATCCACCTCATGTTATGAGGTAGTGCATTTAGCGTGCTGCATCCGGCAGGTAACTGAGATACTCAACGACCAAGGTGCAGTCAGCAGTCGCTCAGACGATTTTGTGCGTTTGTTTATGTATTCGTTTGGAATAATGGAAACAGACCTGCTAAATGATACGCGTTGCATTAGATCAGGTGTTCTCACACAACCAACATGGGAGGTTGGAGTGTCAATATGGTGGCAAGCGGTATTTGTCTTTGACTTGTGGGTTTCATTTATCGGACTGATAGACCTTGTCATCTTAGTCGACTCATCAGTTTCACGCCTGATCGGAGCCGCCTCTAGTCACTTTGACACTCTTTGGATCAGTCGTGTGATCGACACATGCGTGTGCACGTAAGGTTAGAGTAATCCTCTAAACGATACACACAGATAATTAGCCTGAAGGTTTGCATAAGATTACTCTCACTGTTCACCCAGACAGATATGAAGTTACTCATATCACACATCGCCGGACTGTTGTATAGTGACCGCATTCTGCAGTTCTGTGCGTTGGTGCTTGCTGGCTTGTCCTCTACACACAGAATCTTTCTTGACGATGGCTCAAAGTAAATCTCGATTGAGAAATTTGAAACAATGAAACAGCGAGAATATATTAATTGCAAATTGTTGACATTTCGTTTAACTTCTTCAGCCTCATAATTAAAACAATCAAACAGGATATACTTTTGCATTATGTCGATGGTGAGTTTCAACGGAATGTCGTCATCTTGCATTTGATCTCTTTGACGGGATGAAAATTCAACTAATCTGCTCAAACGCTTCAACTCTGAAAAGTCTCCAGTTACATATTGTGACATCTCATTGCTTCATCTGTTCTTATTTTGTTGTGCCTGTCTCTCAAGAATAGAGTATTTGTGAGGTACCTGCTTCAATGCCTTGCGCTAATTAACCGTGGTTGCAGTGTGTATAGGCGTTCTGAAAAGTTATTAATCTCGCCCAGCGTAACATAGGTAACAAATAGATTCCGTTGTGTTGCTTTCGGAGGGCACCAATCTTCTCTGTTACCTTAGATCAACTGCCTCTACTGACTGCGACGTCTGAAAATGTTGTGCTTCATGAATCATGCTCTCCGTGAACATGTAACAACGTCAGTGCGGAGCTTGGTATTCCGGTTGCAAACCAAACCAAACGAGGTGACATCTTCAGTGTGTTCTGGTTCCACATAGAAAAAACGTCAACATTTATTGATTGAGCCTGATCATCATCCCCACTGAACAACGTTGAAAATAGACTGAAACGTAGACTTATCATAACCTTACTGAACATGGATCGCGTAGATGTCGCAACATTTGACCTCGTGTTAAATGTATCATTTTGTGTTTTCATGATACTTCCATCAAGTCAGTCTGGATGCACATTTAATGTAACCTCAACGTCTGATCATTTTGCGTTTTGTTTATTCGTTTTTTCTCTACTTACTCTACGAAGTAAAATAATCTGTGTTTTCGTCCGCACAGCCTGTTTGCTTATTGTGGGAGACAGCTCAAAATGAATTGCCGACAGTTTTTTCATTACTAAACGGTGTCCGACTCGAGCTCGGGTAATTCGGTTTAAACTCTGATTTTTGCGTATAATACATAATAGAAACGGTGTTATGAAGAAGCTCGTTTTCGAACATTCATCGTCATGCTGAATGCATGACGATAATATTTCTGCAAGTTAAATTATCTGTTTCTGTTCCCATGTACACTGATTAAATTGTTCGGGTGGTCTAGTTAGGTGGTTGCACGACACACCGGATTGTTATCTGAACATATCGTTGAGCATGTTCAGATTGAACCACGATGACACTCATCATCGTAATTCTTATGCTTCTTGTCGATTCGGACCATACTCTGAATGCAACTGTTTCAATTTGTCCGACTTACAGAAACAATTGTGATATATGCAACATAATAACAGCTACATAAAGGGGCAAATGTGCCACAACAAATGA
Organism: Paragonimus heterotremus; assembly: GCA_013368495.1. Lineage (NCBI taxonomy): Eukaryota > Metazoa > Platyhelminthes > Trematoda > Plagiorchiida > Troglotrematidae > Paragonimus > Paragonimus heterotremus. Next base: position 39,461 of record LUCH01000940.1, on the reverse strand, counting down.
GTAGAGATAAAGATTGTGTAAGGTTTAAGAGAGAGAATGATGTGTAGGAACGAAAGGTTACAACGATGCACACAGGAAGTCGCTGTACTAGAGCCATTTACTTCTAAACCAGAGATGTTCATTGTCCCTTAGATCCCAGCAAAAAAGACTTGGAATATCCTGTTGACCACGGCTGAGGCCACCGGAATTCGATTGAATGGTCGTGATAAACTCTGTCTGCCCGTCATCGAACGTCTAGTTACTCAGCCAGTACTATGAGATGAATACTGGGAGATCCGAGATAGTTTAGCGCAAGTCAGAGCTAGTAGCTAGTGTTCTTTGTCTCTATAGGAGAAGTCAGTGAATTCAAACCTGTTAGCAATGACAACCAGTATGATACAATGGTCACATTCAAACGAAGCAGCCGTAGAAGCTAATAATGACTTGATTGATGACGCACTTCACCAGGTTGTCGCGGGCCCCTTGATGATAGTTCTCTCCTGTGGGTTTAAAGACGGTTTCCTTAGGTCTTGTGATTGCAACAACCCACCATCTAGACCAGTTAGACTTCCACGATTTCAATTGCGTCATAATTTCGTCAAAGCGTTAATTCCATTGTACTTGTGTGTTTGACCTTATAGACAGACTAATCACGTGTTGCTGTTTGTATCGCAATGTTCCCATATAAACGTTACGTAGTTAACCCGGTGTTGGATGACTGAAAACGAGCCTGTCACTGTAGTGTGTTCGTCATGACTGTCCATGAAATTCTCGGTCCACTGTACCTCGTTGTGTTTATGAATTTGCATTGTTTCTGTCAACATTGGCATGCGATTTAGAGCCTTCAGTGTTCATTAGTTACTACCACGTTACTACAGTGTCATTCCATGTTGATGCAATTACGGAATTCTCGAGTGCCTCATGTTGTCAATTCAAACCACCGTTAACATGCGGGACGTTCATTGAATTGGGTTAATCTAATGATCCGTTTCCAAAAGGCGTGAATGTTTGTTTTTTAAATATTTTTTTGTTATACATTCTGTGAATGCTACCGTTTTTTCGAATTTACCAAACGCGCACGTCTTCTCTCTCTCCGAATGTTTCAACCTCCCAAAGAAACGACTGCGTGGACCACAGAAGAAATTGCTCAATTTCAACATGGCCTACGTCTGTACGGCCGCGACTTCCACCAGGTGGCCAAAGATTTGCAGGCAAACGGAATGAACAAAACTGTCAAAGCGTGTGTCGAGTTCTATTACGTCTGGAAGCGAATGAACACGCCATCCGATGTCAAGTGGTAAGCATACAACATGCTTTTTATGCAGTAACGTTATTAAATTAGCGATGATCTGTTTTTTTCTCCAGATTAAATCAAAGTTAGAGAACTAGTCTGCTCTGTTACCGGTGAATTGAACACTGACGTTGAACAGCTGTTCACGTTGACATCCTGCGTTTTGTGTTTGCCTTCATTTTTTTCAATCCAACGGGAACAGCAGTCTTGCGGAAGATCAGACCTTGTGGACCGTTACAAATAAACTCCCCTTGGTTCTGAAAGATTGAGGCCATCCCTTAATCAATAAGACAAACGTTCTAAGGAACTTTTGATGTGAAAATGTTATTTCAATCGGTTGGAGCAATCGTACCAGTCGTAACTGTGCGCCTGTGTAACCCATATGTTATTAGGAATCAGTCTGATTCTGTTGTTGTCATCATCACAGGCCAAAACCAGCATAGGAAAGACACATGATGCAGGTTGTGGGTATAATGTCGTTTTACTTGTGACCACTACTGTCCTGTATTTACTACTTCCTCGGTGAATTCGACACAACTGTCGAACTTGCTTATCTGTCTTGGCTGCAAGCTCGCCGTGATGACTTTTTTGGCTCTACAACTTCCTTATTTCAAGCAGCAATAATCATGTTAGGGTGACTTGTTTTTGACAGTTAGGTAAATATTGGCCGGTTCAATATCACATTGATAGCTTCACGTGGGCACTGGGCAACCGGTAGCATTTCATGCGTGATTACATCACTGTTACATACACAATCCCACTTTATGCATGTTTTGTCCGACCGTATTTGTGTTTTTTGGATTTCACGGTTTTCATTGTCAGTACTCTCATATTCTCCGATGACCATATACGATATTCTTCGAACAGTTTTTGTTTGTCCTGCAGTAGTAAGCCACTCCTGACATGATCATCCTAACTCTACCGTATGTTGCGGCCAGTTTTATTCTCATCTACTAGATTCAAAATACAAGCCAGATCCATGGGGCAGATAGCATGTTATGATCTCGCATCTACTTGAAGTTTATGAGTAGTATGGTTGAAACAAATTTGAAAAAAAATCACAGTTCCCTGGGCTGAAGTTCCTGATCCATAGAATACGGATCGCCCTGTGTACAGGCCCGGGTGAGTTATCGATATGCAATTCCCATATGGTCTTGGGTGTTACAGAGAACATTCTGGTGTGTGAGAACTTAAATCTTCCTTCTCCATCTCTGTATATTTCTATCAGATGCCTAGGAGGAAACTTGCAGAAAAATGGCGGGGAAATATCCTTTAAACTTCATTGCAAGTGTTCGGTGTGCATATAGTACTTTCTGTAGTGAGAGTGCCTCTGAAACCTTTGGCATAATCCACGAAGATACAGCTTGATTTTGGGAACTTAGAATTCATAGTTCCCAGTGGGAGTCAAAGGAAGTCAGGTTTCCAACTAGAATGCGCGAGGTATATGCTGTCATGTTGCATGCTAAGTTGCACGTGATCTGAATACTAATGCTCTACGCAAGCCTGCGCAATAACAGTTACAGTGACCGTGTGGTTGATAGTCGGCCTCGTTATTGCCTACTTAACACGCTGTCTAATTGTCAGTGTTCATTTGATTGGTTCGTGTTCAATTTGTTTCACTGACACATTCTCCTCAGACCTCTGAGGGAGACGCTTGAAGAGATCGGTCAACAGGCATCGTGCCTTCGATAGGTAGGCGTTCTTAGTGAGTTCCGCTTTTTTGTGAACGCCTATCACGTTCTGTTAGTGACACCATCGAGTGTTTCGTTTTTCGCTGAGTATACCAGCTTACTTTTGCAGTTAGTTCCCATAACAAGTCGTTCCATAATCGTCAAATTGTCAACGTCCTCAACATCATTATGCTAATCATACCAACATGTAGGATATGGGAGTAGATAGCCTGTTTCGTGGGTTTAGTCAGGTAATCGGAAAACCCGCCATATGTAATTCCTAGGCTACCACATAAATGAATGGCTTGATGTGTATACAAAAAACTGACCGTGCTGGTGTTGCCCTCCAACATTATTGATCATTTGACTTATTCAACACCCCTCATATTGATGACTCTGACTCTGTTGGGTGGAATCGGGGTAGGGATCGTTTACAAGGTTAGAGACTGTGCCCGTGTCCTATATTCAAAATACGACTTAGTGCATCCAGCCGATAGCTACCACTTCTAATTGATCGGTGCTACAGCAAATTGCAGCTCAAGTTACAAATTCAGCTTATCATACTCGGAACGGATTAACTATGTGTGGATGTATGTGCATACACCTAATTTCCTAAGCGCTGTAATGGTATCTTTACAGCTATTGATCCATTTTTAAGCCGGGACAAAGTATGTTGATATTGATCTCATTGAATGCTAGCTGTATAACGCTAGAAGTGGGGATTATACACAGACAGTCTTTTGAAGCGTTATTCGCATATGCAATGTCCATTGTTTGAAGCCTCGCTTTTCTCTAGTAAATTCTTCCATCTTTGTTATCATCGTGGTCATTCTTAGCTTTGATACATTGGCTTCACTGTCGTATAACCTTGTGACAAAGTAAACGTGTAATTAAATTAAGTCAAAATTACTCGCATTATGCGGCCCTCTCCAAACCAACTCGAAATCCGTGCTGTGTTCTGATCGACTTATTATGTGGTAAAGCATATTGTTATACTGAGCAGTGTAACTCATAGGTGGCTCAGTGTGGTCGGTTTTTTGTCTGCAATCGTTAGATCATTTCCATTTTCCACCCTGTCGGACCACTACAGCCTGAGTTAATTATACTGCTCAATCGGTGGACTGTTCCACGTAGTCCGAGTAATTATGCTTTGTTCTCTGTCGAATCAGTTTACATTAATCGTTAGAGGCTTTTCGACATGTTTGCCTTTAGACTGCATTGCGTTTGGCAGTTGGTTCGAGAATACATTCGGTCAAGCCACTTGTCTGTATCAGTGATTATTATCTCCGTTGTGCAGGACAAGAGTATTCAGGCCATATCGTGTTTCGGTAGCGTGACTGCTTCCTTTCAGTATGTATCACGCGGTTATGAACCTCCTCTCTGCAACGTGCAGTTGACACGCAGCCTATCTTGCTACCGTCACTTGTAGGACTCACAAGGCCAACTGTTTGCGACAAGCTGTCAGTCAGCTAGCGTGCGAAAGCTATCACTGTTTCACATTTACTTCAGTGCATCTTTTAGAATTGCAAAGTGTGGTAGCAATGTTAACTGATTGTTTTTACGTCCAAAACGGCCCGTTCGTGTACAGTTAGGTTAAGACTTGAGGAAAACACCAGCTAAAAATGAGCTCGTCCTCATTCGATATGATGCAGACCCGCACGTGAGAACGCGGTTCTTAACTGCCATCTGTCTTCTCGCTTGGACGTCGTTCTTAGACTATCACTGCCAGAAGAACATTCATAATCACGGGAACCCCAACAACGTTCGATCTACCTCCTCAGACTGCTGCTGTTGATATGAGCAGTTCAACGTTTGGATAATCTATCGTTCCACCTTCTGTTAGTTTGTTACACCAGTTTGGTTCCATTATTGTTCATCTATAGACTGACAGATTTTGATGGGGGTCGTTTGAACGCGACCGATTCATTCCGGGTTCACAAAGGAAACCAGTCTGGTTGCTAATATACTAAGCGGGTGATTGGAACGTGGAGACAAGTGGAAACGGGTTCCAAAGCACTGATGACACTAGGATTGCGCTACAACGAAGAACCTTACTGTTCCAAAGTTTCCATTAAAATGCCGCGCTACACTTCTTTCTCCATCCTAAGTGTTTCCACTAAAACTGGTACCGGCTGTGCCGGTGTTTCTTAAACTAGTAGTCTGCTGCCTGTTATCGTTTAAGAGAGTCGCCAATTGTTGTATTAACGTGTAGACAATTGTTTGCTCTCATAACTAGTGTTGTGATCCAAGAACGCGGATGGCACAAGGGTTGTTTATTCGACAAGGCAATACATGGGTTAAGCATTTAAACAGAACCACTCATCTGCACGCGGTATTCGGCGTCAGACCGTCTCAGCTGCCACAGACGTCAGTGCTCAATTCCATTAAGTAGCAGGGATCATTATGGGCGATGCTGCACTTTGATTATCCTTCTTGCATACGTCAAAATATATGCTCTGCATCTGCTACTGAATAGCCGCGGTATGAGTAGTATAATACGGTCGCTCAACTCCACTGCACTAGTTTTGACAACCTAAAATTGTTTGGAGAACTGTTGTTAGTGACTAGGACATTTGTTCTCCCACCATCTTGTGGCTTATTGGTTGTTTATTCACCTTAATTGTATTGGGTTGCCATCGAAAACAACCCCAGCTTCACGCAAGGTGCTTTATATTTCATCTAGAAAATGTCCTAAGCATGGCCGTCTTTCCTAACTACTGATTATTTGGTGATGGGTTCCAGAGGCCCATCCACCTAACCTATCTATTATAACTCGGCACAGATTAACCAGAAAACGCGCCATCGTGTACCCACCAAATAATCATGTAGATAATGATCACACTATTTGTCGTATCCGTTTCGAACACCACCTGTTTCGGATGGTCGTATTTTGATCATATAGCCGCGTACTATGACGTAACACCAGATATGATAGGCTAATGAACATTAATCTGGTTTGACAACGTTCCTGCTGCTCTCCGTTCTTTGTAAAATGTGATGTTCAATTGTTGTTTCTGGAATATTTTCACTTACTTACTTTGAACGACATTTAAGTATTAATCCTATATATCTTTGCTAGATAGATAAACATTGATTTGAAGTTAAAAACAAAACTGTTAGTAGATTTTATTGTTGTAGCTCACATTCTTCTTCCAAACTGAATTCATCGTCGCCCATACCTGCAGTAGCCGGACACATTGGGGATGATAACTGCTAATCAGGTTCTGTGCTGTACATGTTGACTGAGCGATTTATGAAGTAAGAGTATTTGACTGGGCTGGACAGCTCTAGCCTCACTCCCATTTGCAACTTGGTTATTTGAGCTAAGAGTGAAATTCCTTCTCTCATTCTTCTCTTATCTGATTGTTCTTCGTGGCTGTCAAGCGTCTGTTGACAGTTGTTAAGTTTATTAATCACTCGTGCTCATTTATTTGCCCAAATTTTCTTATCTCAGGTACCGTGAAAGAGCTCGGAGACAGCGTCTGACTACTCGAACTGAGCCTATTGCGGATAAACCACATGCTCCTTCCTCTTTCACTTCGGATCCCAATGCAAGCGGGACATCCAAAGAGCACAGTGATTCTACTTGCACTACAACTGAGAACACTTCTTCATACAATCTTCGGAGGAAATACCACCCCAACCCTGTGGACAAACCTGTTGCTGATGAGCGACCCACCAATATCAGTCTGTCAAACAATTCGGAGGTGAGTTCCTTCTCGTTGTTCGCCTCGCCGCCACAATGTTTAGGCGAATACGCCTAAACATTGGGCTGCTCTCTCGATAAACTACAGGAGGACGCTAACGGTAGTTCCGTAGTACACTATGTACTATATACAGATGAATAGAGTGAGGTTACTAAAAGCAGAACTCATCGGAGTGCGATAACTGCTGCACCTAGCTGTCAACTCGAATGGTGGGCTAATTTTATCGTGGTGGCATGCCTATCCTGATGGTTTGTTTGGCGTTAGAACCAACAGTAGAACAAGAGTCTGTTACAGCTTAGAAACGTAATTCTTTGCCTGCTTCTCACATTGACCCTTAAAGAAGGATGATTTCAATGTAGCCATCGTTTAATCAATTGTAATGTTATGTATTATTAGAACGCTAAAGCCTGGAGTAGTTGAGACGTCCATAAGTTAACTCTGAACCCGTGCGTTTTTTTACTGTTTAGCTGTCATGAGTGAAGTTGACATAGTAGTGCTCTGTTTATGCCTAAATGTCAGCCGATTACGGATCACTCGTCAACCACCGAATCGACCGGTTCATTTTTTTAATGTTTAGTTCCCAACTATGTTGGATGTTAATAAGTGTTTAGGGTACTGTATTTTCATATTCACGTGTACTGTCTGCTTGAGGCACATACATTGATAATCATTCTTTCCGTACTGTGTAATCAATAATGCATCTATGTTCACTTCTTGTCGTCTACTCGGAAGGATTCGTCTGTTTCGGAAATTCAGCCTTGTCCATCCCTTGTTGGCGGGATCGATTGGCCGATGTCATCGGATCATGATGTGTCCATTAAGGATGATGATGAAGAATCTGGCATGAAATTTCCCTGTCATTTATGCCATCGTGTATTCGCTAAAGTTAAAAGTCGGAATGCTCACATGCGATCACACAGTGATCATCGAGAAGTGGCTATCAAACAGTCTCATTGAACACAGTCTTTCTTCCCTCAGTTCAATTCTATCTTGCCTTCTACGCGTTACACACCTTATCGCTGTTTTGCGTACGCGTTGCCCATCGGTTCACCATCCTCTGATATCCCTGTTTTTTTCTTCTTTTCTGTCAGAGACAGAAGCGCCTCTGTGTATGTAACGCCATCCGTTCATTTTCAGCGCTTTCATTATCTGTGTGTACGCAGACACATGATGTGTTTTGTCTTTGTGTGCGCCTCGTCAGCATAACCAGCCCCACTCGTCCCTCCCCTTTTTGTCTCTTCGCCCATACGTGTATCGGTGTTTTTACGTGGGAGTTGGTCTTATTATCATTATTACTACTAGTGTTATTGTTATTATTGTTGAATTGTTGCTCTTTTTCCGCTTTTTGCACGTAGCAACAACAATTTCGTTTGTCCTGGTTTGCATGTGCGTCCTTCCTTTCACAACGAAGTCCTGTCTATGTTCGTCTGTACACCATTGAGTTGTTCATTTACGTGCGTGCGTGTACTGGCGCAATTTTTTGCAGATCATGATCTATACTATTGTTCTTTTACTCTTATGCATAACCTAGATATAAACAGTCATAGATTTGTATTTTTACGTGAATTCAGACCCTGTGATTCCTTCCTTATTTGGATCCCTGGCTGATTGACTGGTTTTAACTCCCTCCCCGTCATGGTCACTTCGTGGCGTATTGATTTTTCTACTGCCTCATATTTTGACACAGATGTTTGATCGATTTTTTGGCCCTGTTGGTCAACTATTTCGCTGTGAACCTGCCGGTGCACACAGCGAACGATTTGAGACCCCTTCCTCTTTTACGTTCCGGACTGCGTCAGTTGTGTGGTCCATACACACCATCATTTTCCCGGTTTTGTTGATCCAGCTTAACAGCACGTTTTCGGCGCTCTGCTTTCTTGTTTCTTTTTCACTCTTTTTAGTCCCCGGTTTGTCTATGTGTACTGTTTTATGCGGCATCGCGTTCAGCCCTTTCTTCCCACCGGAGTCCGGTGAAAGCATTTTCATCTCTCCGCCGCCCGCGCAAGTTTGTATTGATCTCAAGTTGTACGTGACCTTTGGTTATCCGGTTGCTGTCACCGCTTGTGTTTTCATACTCGTCATCTGGTATTCGCTTGTACCATTTTTGTGATATTCGCTTTTCTACTCGCCCGCGCCATTGACCACTATTACCACTACAGATTTCCGCTTTTTGTGACCTGTCTTTGCTTGCCCTTTCTCCGTTTTTCTCTCACATACTTAGGAGAGTTATGTGACTTTCCCAACGTTGCCTCGTGTCTTCAGTCATTCTGATTGTTCTGAGACAAAAACAAAAGAATGCTTAACTCGGTGTTGAAAAGTTCAGTTCTTTGTGGTGTCTGTTTTTGCTTCATGGTCTCCCCCTCCTTACAAATTATACTGAGCGCACTGTTTGAGATGAGCAGTTTACCATTTTGAACGGTTTTCTAACATCTATCAGTCTTAGCATTAATCCTTCCGAACAGCCTTGAAATTAGAGTAGGAACTGGTTTATTGCTCACAGCCTCTAACCGTTGTGAAGATGGTGTGCGAAACCCCTGGTGGAAATTAGAAGCAATTATTTGGACATTATTTCACGAGGGTAAATCTATTATAACCAATTGCTTTGTTCTGGGTGAATGGATGTTCTACACACCGGGTGCATCAGGGTATTGCGAACGTTGGAGAGAGAACAAACAATTAAAACGTCTGACCCGCGCGTCAGACACGCACAGACGACTGTCGGCCAAGTGATGCTCACAGACCATACTGGGAACGTATTAGGTGTTGTTTTCCGTCAGTGTGTAAAATTAATCGTTCACTAAAACTTGTTGTTGAAACCAAACGTCGATCTGAGGGCATGAGGATAGCAAGTGGATTAATTTGTTTATGACACTCATTGGAGCCAGAACCCGTCTGATAAGAAATTAACAGGAAACGTTCGGGCGCATGGCAGACAAAAACAGACGGATTTTCGTTTCTTCTGATTCGGCTGAGTTGCTACGGCTAATTTTACGGCGGAGAAATGGTGGGGTGTTAATTGCTACGAATATTTAGAATGATCGAACCTGGTCTGGTCAGCATAGGCGAGATCATGAATACCCAGTGTAGTAAGGAGGAGCAATCGCACCGTACTACTCACACCATCGCTATTCAGTAGTGGGGTAAGAGCCTGGATTTTGACATTGAAGTGACCGCGAGAAAAACAAAAGAAACATTGCAGTGCAGCATGGCACGCAATGGTTCTCGGTACATGCAGAGCATTGATGTCTGTGCAGCCGTGACGTTCTGAGACCGTACGCAGATGAGCGTTTTTGTTTGTCATGTTGAAAGGCATAACCCATGTGTTGCTTTCCTGAATAAATAACCCTTGCGCCATCCGTGTTCTTGGTTCACAACACTAATACATGAATTGATGTTTCAGGAATTATTGTCATTGGTGATGGAATGACCGAATGCCCAAAACCAATGTAAGTCGCCTCAAACTCTCTATGAACCGGGCTGCCATCTGTGAATAACTGAAAAACGGCAATGTCATATATTCGCTGCATCAGTCAGATTCACACTAAGGCCGCGAGCAGTTGCATAAAGTAAAACTTAATTTGGTTCACTACGTTGCGACAAAAACTCAGGCAGTTACTTGGGAAGTGAGGGCAAGCGAGTAAACGCAGCTGCTTTAATTAACATTAAAAGTTTTCATCACTGTCCACTCGTTTATTATTTGTGTCCACAATGCGTTGTCCGTGTTCATAGTTGATCGCCGTTGACCACTTTTGCCATGCATATCCGAAATCTGGCTCCCAGTCAGTTCATGCAAGTCAAACGCACCAGTACTTGCCCTTTGACCGAAAGAGGAACCGTCCGTTCTAATGTGCTCTTCCTCCCAAAAAAATTCGAGCAAACGATCAATTGTTTACTTGTCAAAAAAAAACCTGAATGTTAGACAGCTCTGCGCTGAGACAATGGCAGGACGCATCATCTACAAACAGCGGAGTTCCTGGAGTATCACTACAATTTAACTCGATCGATGAAATTCGAAATACATCCCGCCATTCCACAAGCGTTTGCTAGGGTATGGGAGCTATTTCGTGCCCATTCCGAAAAAAAACGAAACGCTAACGTCTAATAATTAAGGGCTGTGGTTTCCCCATTCACACTAGTGCAAAGCAGCGGCATCAGGAACACTTTGTATCCGATATCCTCTCCGCTAATTTGTGGTAATACTGTATGGTGTCTTTATCGTCATATTCAGTGTTAAGGAGGCACCTTCCTAACAGTTAAATTATTTACCTGATTCTCAATTAATCATTCGTTCGAGACTGTTACGGGATACACAAATCGATTTAGTCAAAGGGCCTGCTGTGTAGGCCATGGTTCCTGATCGGAAACGCTGACTAACAACACCAAGTGACTCGAATTTACGCAGTGTCGTCTGAACCCAGGTACAGGTTCGTGCAGCATGCAGCAGATCAGAGAATCAACTTATTATTGCGCGCGTGGGTGGTGGTAGTGATGTCACGGTCATACAAACTAACTTGATAAGGGCAGTCCAGGGATACTTCAGAGTCACGCAAAACTTGCAGCGTGGTACATGTCAATGGGGAAAAGTTGGAACACATTACGATATATTGCTTTTTACGCTGTCACATATTAGACCGACGAGATGCAAGGATAGGTTTGTTGCAATCAAATGTTGAGAACACTGAAAGGCACGACGTTTGGTGGACGCGACATTTAAAAGATGGAAGGTATTTGATTTGTTGTACTCTGGCCATATTTCGATATATGCGAATTCAGATCCATTTTTCGATCGACCCATCTTGACTGTTGCCTTCAACCGATGTGAGGTTGAACGAGAGAAAGAACAATCATCAAAATACCCCTAATGAATCTCACTTCATATTTGTTTAGCCAAACGATGAGAGGTGGAAAGCTATCCAGAAGGAGCCGTATTCCTTTCAACTGAGACATGTTGCAGTATGATTGTCAACTTGGAAGGGTATTGAACTGGCAAACGTCCATACATCAATCATTCAATAACCCAGATCACCCAACAAAGACCAACCTCGGGTAGAGGAAATTGCGGTCTCTGTTCGGATATTATCTCTATTCCAACGAACCGAGAATCCCGTTAGGAAAAATGACGCGGAGTTTTTCGCCGACGTCTTTCTTACTTCAAATCCAAAAATATTAGTTACTTCTCGAGCGCTACCACTTAAAGTAGATCTTCACCGAAATGCCCCGTACATTGGCACGTTCGGGGTCGTTACATAGTCCAATATGTTCAAAATCGGTTCTCTTCTGGACCCATCCTACGGTTTCGCCGATGAAGATAGCCTAATCAAATTCGGAGATAAGGGGAGCATTTGGTTCAAAATGTAACTAATTAACTGCTGTTAAGAGCAGTGGGGGGGACACGGTACAAGGGTGAAAGTGGGGAGTTTGAATTAACTATCAGTGTATACTGTCCGAACCCTCATGGATCACTGAAATATGTTTTGGTGCTCTCACTTGGGTTGCAAAAGATTGTGACGCACCTAGACTGCACTTGTCAAAAGACATTGCGCTGATGGTAATTGACATGCACAGCTACGAATTCCCGATCCAACAGATAGTACCGGAACTGCTTACCAGACTTTATTGCCAATTTGTATAGTAAACACCTTTTTTAAAAGAAGTTTCTACACCTGGGCTTCAAACCAAGCATCTAGAGGTTGTAGTTAGTGACACTAAAAACAAGTTGAATTCTACACAAATCAACGTTTATGTGAGAAATACAGTTGATCAACAACATCAAAATGTTCCAAAGATTTTTTATTATTTCAATGAAAAAGCTCTTTAAACAACTGCATAACATTTCACACATCACGAGTGAAACATGCCGCTCATTAACTACTGTATATAGCCCGACAGTGTACCATCGTCGATATACAGATAGTGGAAAGTGTGCGCCTTTTAAAAAAATGTCCAGTATAGCCTGAGAAAGGATTCACTGATGAGATGACACACGAGTGGAAACGGAAAATGCAGAAGTATTGAATCAGCTAGTGGGGCAGGAAAAATGCGGAACCATCTACAACAGAAAGTGGTCGCGGCTGAGCCAGATAACAGTAGGCTAAGATGCATAGTTTCAATCATTTCAAGATTCCCACAGAATTCATAAGAAGTTAATTATGCGAACAGCTGTTTTCGGTCATTCTCGTCGGGCTTTTACAATTACATTGGGAACATGTGTTTTATATAAGAAAAATTAGAGCATGTCAAATGGGTCATTAAAATCATAGACATGGGACGGGTCACAGTCTACTGGAGGGAATTAGAGTGTTGATGAATGTGTGGCATTATCACGCGTGCCTGTCGTGAGACATGCATTCGGCTGTGTCAAGTGGTTCACGCCTGCTTGGGTTTCTAGTGGTTGTGGAGACGTATGGTTTGCACGAACTGTTTTTTGGCACACAGACAGACGTTGTAGAGTCTGATGGCAATTGCCGCGGCCGTTGATAACAGTCGCAACCTGATGGCTCTTGAGTGGGCTTGACAAACCTTGTAAATGACTCGGAAGGCTTGATCCGGCTTAATTTAATGACCAGTGTTAATTAGGTGAGAACCGATTGCACTGGAAATGGGCTTTATCGAACCGGGGCGAAGCCAGTCTGCTGGTGTTCACGAATCCTCTTCGATAGGTGCCTTGTGGTTCTCCAAACGTAACCGGCTTGACAACAACAGATGAGAAAATAAACACAAAAGGGCGAGAAAAACCTAGGCAAGGTATCTTTGAGGTGTGACATCAGTACCGGGCAGGTATTGAACGATACGATGACCCATGCTGCAGGATAGGCACTGTCGACTGCATTACAAACTCGGTGGGTGATAATTTCACTGGTAGCTCCCCCCTCGTATGATAGGGCGATGAAGACAGGTTTTTTATTCACCATCTGAACAATTTCATGCCTCACGCGTGATAATGCCACACACTCATCAACACTTCCATGCCCTCCAGTAGGCTGTGATCTGTCCCATGTCTATGATTTTGATGACCTATTTGACTTGCTCTAATTTTTCTTACATAAAACGCATGTTCCCTGTGTAATTGTAAAAGCCCGACGAGAATGACCGAAAACAGCTGTTCGCATAACTGACTACTTGTAAAAGATGCATAACGTTGATGGCGATTTTACGATTTACTTCCGGTTTCAGGTTAGGGATTTTATTTTTGGTATTCTAAGTTTCCGCTTTGGTGCGTTTACTTTCAGACCTTGCCATCGGTTGGCCATCAGATTGCACGCGATTCCCTAAAAAGTTAGCCAATCACAAAATGAAGTTCCCACGTGGAAGTCAGCCAGTCGGTTTATTGGCGCGGGAATATGTGAGTTGTTTTTTTGGACGGTCATGAACCAATGGGGGGGCCTAATGATGGGCCCTTACCAGACTTGTGACCTGCGGGACGAGAAAATGACATTCAATTTGGTGTTCAATAGGAATTCTTCTCCCTCACCAACAAAAACACCTTTCGTGTAATGTTGGGTGAATGCCGTTTGAGAATCATGACGGAAACTCACTGGAAACGTGAATAACAATATAGTACACGAGACCCGTCCAGTTTATCGACGCCAACCGTGGCATTTACTACTCGGGGGCTTCATTTCGAGAATCAGACGCCCTCCATAACGTAATATTGTTCAACATTCAATATGCTCGTTTAAGCCTATCTCACAACTCCATCATCGATCTTCTCTCCACATGGCCTTAACTTATCTCTGTTTTCTCTCTCCTATCTTCTTCCCGCGCACTTCAGTCATGATCAGTTGATAGGTGACCGTCCACGTGGAAACTTCATCTTGTGATCGGCTAACTTTACAGGGAATCGCGTGCAATCTATCGATCAACCGATAGTAAATAAATGTACCAAACCGGAAACTTAAAATATCATATATGAAATCCTTGACATGAAGCCGGAAATAGACTAAGACGGTGTGATATTCAGCTGTCTACCAACATTACTTTCATTCAATCGTCACATGAGTGTAACCGTTTGTGGATCAGCCAGACTGAGTCGAATACCGCATCACTTTCTTGTCTTTTGTCACCATTGTATATTGTGCTGTTTGCGTTGTGCTGGAAGCCACATTACAACTGTGCAACATATAAGTGTTGCCAAATTACTTTCGCACACCTGTCAACTAGTCGGCAAACAACGGTTACAATATACTACTTCGCTTAACAGAGATCTCCCTACAGAATCTTATTAAGTCCATTGTTAAACAAAAACGGTCTTTATAAGAAAATGACCTTGGTTCGCAAGGTGAACTACTGCATACTTGTCAAGATTAGTAGTTGGACTCGGGCCTTCCTCGTGTATGTGAAATGCGCGTGCTGACCATATCTTCCGCAATTCCTCATTACGTGCGGCCGATTTGTCAATAAACTAACAAAATTCGGTTATAAGTGTTGTCTTGTCTTGTCCCCTAGAGACAGAATGACCATACTTATCATAACTTTAATCGACAAATTTGCGAGAGAGCAGACAGTCCCAATTAGGTCAAATTCTTCAGAATAGTCAGCACGCTTGACAGATTATGAGTGATACTCAGCTCCCGGTCCGAACGAGCGTATGCATTATTGATGAGTCTTAGGCAGCGAGCCACATTTAAGTTTGCTGTTTCGTCAGATTTCATTGGCCCACAACGGACGGTAAAATATCACTTTCAACAAAAAAATAGTGCATGGTGCACCAAGCCGAAGGAAATGCTTAGATCGATCTTCGACTAAAGGAAAAATAACGCATCAAGCTGGTTGTACGAAGTGTATTCAATATTTCTATGGTAAAAAAAACCATATAAAGACACTTAGCAAATACTTCAGTGGCACATCGTTCACAAGTGAGTTTCATGGCCGACTGGTCGTATTTTCTTCTGAGACTGGAGTGTGGAACACTGCGATATTTGGCGCCAACCGTGAAAGCAATGCATCCGCCTCTTCTTCACCCAACGTGTCGCTCCAAAGACCACGCAAGTGACGCAGAACAGTCCGCTCGAATTGTCGGTGAGTAGAGACGTGTGGCTCACAACCGATTGTACAGTTGCTGCAAACAGTTCAAGAGAATAGGTGACGTTACATTGCAAATTTTCTCGAACGATAACATGTATGATAATAAGCAGGCTGGCTAAATTCCATAACCTCATTCGTGTCGAACTGAAAACGTTGGCTTCTTAAGTTGGAGGCACATGCAGATACATTTTCCTATGAACTAGAATGGGTAGTTGCTTCAAAAGATCGTTGTCACCAAAGAATTCAGTAAGAAGTGACTCTGAAACACAAATTCTTTTCTGTAGGGTCTGCTTTAAAAAGTCCAGCACGGCCTATGTATAACAGGGGTGAATCCGGAACATCGAAAGTGAAGTGCGTTTGGAAACGAAGAAATATACGTGGGGCTCCATTTTTGAGAATTACACATTCATGACAGTGGTGATCAGTCATCAGGTAGTTCATAAAGCCCCAGTCAATCAATCAAGACAGTTAAGTAGTGCGGGTTCCGGCGACAGCTGCATTGATCGTTACCAGATCATGTAACATGGTATTTCATGAAACCGGTTCATTCGAGCTATATGAATCCTTCCGGTCATAAAGGCCCACTCTTCTCGGTAACACCCAGATAGTTGACCTAGGTCGCAAGACGTAAACCTATCCCCGCGCCCGAAATGGTAACGGATGATTACCATGACCTACTTCATATTTAATGTTCTGTATAGCTTTGATGATTCGATGGTGAATTATGGAAACTATGTTCGTTACCTGCTGCTTTCATCGACTAAATAAAACTTTCTATGCTTATTGCCTGAACGCAACGATCGGTCAGTGATAAAAGAGTTACACCATTCCCTGAGCTTCATCACCAGGCTTGCTAAGATAAATGTGTATATCGACCTTTCAAATAGCTGCATTAATTACGATGGATGTCTTACCATATTGTCAAGAAAATAACTTCACAACCGTTCGGTTGACCGAATCACAGTTCCACGAGCATCGAAAACGGTGTGTAACCGTCTAAACAGGACAATAACCGTATCAGTTTGGGTAGTGCCAAAATCAAGTAAATACTCCAAGATGAGGGAAGGAACATTCCAAAGATGATGAGGCTTTAACCATTGACGTGTTGTTAGTAATGATACAAGGTGAATGCACATTGACTAGTTAGATAATTCTTCTTAGTTGACATTGGCTACATGTCTTTACCTGGGAAGTTTAGTAAGCAAATGCTTAATTGTGCAAATATAGCGACTAATCTAAATTTAGGAGTGAAGTTCGATCAATCACCGCAAGGTCACCTGAATATGGATGTCGCCAATGTTTGTTCTGTTGCAAACATCATCAGAAAGAGATACTGGACAAAAGCAATGCACTTACTCGGGAGAAAATGTGTTCTGTAGGCTGAACAGTATCACTGCGTCCTTGTATATCGAGTTTTGTGCATCTGTGACGCCATGGAACAGTAACACAACCTCCGGGGGCAACTTGTCAAGCATTCGAAAGTGAAAACATCGAATTCGCTTGAATTGATACGACTGGCTGAGCTGTGCATCGAAATCTAATTTCAGCCTTTCGATCTGCAATGATAAGCGGTGATCAAAACAGATTATGACAGTGGTCCCTAAAGTGTTTCAGCTCATGGCCCTTTTTTCTACTAAAGGACACTTCACTGCCCCTGCCGCTGTACATGAAATGCATCTACACGTAGAAAATCAGAACAATGAAAATTAAACACCGTTTGTTGTTATTTTACATCAGGAAAAATACGAATTTAAACATCAACGAGACGGATGCGCCCGTTATTCTCACATATAAGACTGTTAGCCATTCACCTGTCATCTCAGATCCTCACGTTCAACAACTAAGCGTTTGTTTCTATGAGACTAAACTGATTCCTCGTTTTACCAGAAAATATGTTAGAAAGGCTGCGAATAGAATTTTGTTCCTTTTTCCGCAATTCCAGATACTCCGTGTACATTTTCCATTGCGACCTAAAGTCATTAAATGTTTTGGGATAGAGGTCTAAATTCAGTACCACATGACAAGGACACCAGTTCCTCTTTTGTCTTGTCAGGCCCCTTATAATTAGGGTTTGTGTTAGCATATCGTAACATACGTCTTCGTTCTGCTATGATGTTAAAGGGAACAGTGTTTCGAAACTATACATAACAAGTAAACCTTCCAAATGTACGAACTGAATTAGTGAAATCAGAGGACCACGTTAGCAAGATGAGTGTACCATGTCGTATGGTCTCGCCAGTTGCAACACAGAACACGGTCAGCTCCGATTCTACTTCGTTCTTTTTGTGTATACAAATAAAACTAAACTGGATCGGAACTGGAACAGTTAAGACCATAAACGAATTGGTAGGTGATTGGTCAAAACCACGAAAGCCACAATGTTAAGAGCATTGGACCAAGTGAACATGAAACCGGCTTGCAGCAAGCGACCAACAGAGCCTCGACTTACTTTGCAACGACGGATGTGCAATGACGCACAAAAAACGTTTACTGAGTGAATCAGGCGACTGGCTTCCAACAGGGAATTGACGGCGAAGAGGGCAATCCGTATTATTTGATGCAGCCGCGATACTACAACGCGCAAATCGGCATTCCCGATTGTCAAACACTACTAGGGATCGGTCATGTAATCAACGTACAACTGTCACAGGGGTTCAGGTAGAAATGCAGATGCCAGTGGGTTTAAATACAATATGCCCTTTGGGGACGATAACCGTAAGGCTTGTGCAAAGTCCTCAGATGAGCAGATCTGGGTTGGGTAAACGAACAGCAATCGATTCGACGGTGTTTAACATCCGCCGTCTGACCAGTTAAGAACGGTTGTGCAATAGCCTGTGGGTCAGTACGTTTCTCCGCATCGGTAAGATGTAGTAGCTATTCTAAGGTAAGGCCGGAAAAGTGATACAAACCATTTGCCAAGGAGAGACGTTTACATGTGCAAACGGATGGACCAGAGTTGATCAGGTTCGTTTGTCCTATAATTATCCAAACCATCGTCCCTTACCAAGAAAGCATGGCATACAGTAAGTCAGTTCATATGTGGAATACTGACGTTAAGGTTTGTCACCCACGGATTACAAATGGGTCTAATCAAAGATGACTATAATGCGTTAATTACTGACCTGACTCCTCTCATCAACATCACAACAGCAGTCATGAGCCTGACCAGAAGGTACCCTGGCTCGAGCCGCCCCTCACCTCAACAGTGACGTGGAATACCCTAGAAGAAAACGCCACTAGGAAGTTTAAAAGTTAATAAAAGAAGACTAAGCGGAAGAATTAGAAATGATACGGATGCACCTTCGCCATTGACCGCAGCTTACTAACATCTCCGATAACGTTTCTAACCAGGTAATTGAGTGATCACGAAGACCCCAGCCAGGCAAACGACAATTACCCATTTTGCACAACGGAACAGTCAGGGTCTTCACATTTTGTTACGAAATTGTTGCTTAATCACCACGAGGTTTCATCCAACTGTCGGTGGTCACAGTATGTAATGCCTTGTAGGGTAAACGCCCATTTGACATGCAGAGTACGTAATTTAACCATCGCAGGCTGTGCAACGTGAGTAGCTGACCGACTGATCGTGCACACATACAATTTCAGCATATGCGTCGGCAAACAGCCTTTTTGCTCAAACGATCAGTCCACTTAATATGGGCCAATTGGTGGAGACAACGATGGTCAAACACAGCAAGCCTGTTGACCTCCTCGTTGAGAATAGGCCACGCTTTCGGACCATAGAGCAAAACAGAACGCATACAAGCATTATATACTCCTCCTTTCAGCGATAACCCAACGTCTTGTCGACGCCATAGCTTGACCAACAGATTCAGCTTCGGCGTCACCAGAAACCCTGAGACAAAGGCGCTTGAATCGACAGTTATCTAGAGGTGAGCTCAAAAAGAAAACCGTGCTAGAATCTTAGACCCGCGTCTCCGACACACAGCACACACCAAGCTTCAAACTTAAGAGAGCACTAGCTAGACCGACCTGCCAAAGAGTTCGGACGTTGAAGGCGCTGGTGTGTTTACCGGTTGTTTTGGCCTCAGAAAACAATTATCGCCTGAGGGCATATGGGAGGCTGAACAAATGGGGGGTGAAACAGTAGGAGGAAGTTGTGTTGGGTGAATAATATCACTGTCGGGACAACGATAATCTCTGATACTTTCCGGCCGTCTATGCTGAGGAAGGACGTTGACTTGAGGGACCCTACCCCGAGTCTCTGACTCAAATGGCTGGTCTGCGAGACAATAGGATACAGGGTTTTCTTGTGGGACCCTACCCAGAGTCAATGACTCAAGAGTCTGACTTACTTGATAGTGAGGGATTTGCCTAGTCCGCGGGAGCAGTGAATAAGATATTAATGTCTGATTTTGAGCACTAACGATTCTTCCAGACTCTACGGATAATACATTTTTTCGGAGTCATGTAGCTCTTCTAGTGGCCCGTGGAATTGTTTCGAAGAATTCAAGCAAAACATTCAGAATGGGAATGGTGAATGTGAACATTTTGTAGTGACTCATCAGTACCGAATTGACAATTAGATGAATGATGTTGCCGATAACAAAGCCATGCGTACGCATGTAGGCAAATGTTCTAGTACTCTATGACAGCTTAAATAAATGCAACTTTTTCAAGGATTCCGGCAATATTCGATGTTTGCCCGTGTGATGACGTATTCTGCAGTGTATTTTTCACGTTTTATAAAGCTTTTATGCTTATGTAAACTGAAACGCATCACTCTCCATCTCTTCCGCTAGTGCGGAAGGTCGTTGTTTTTGATACGAAGAACCAGCTTCGAGAAGATGCCGTCTTTAACAAATTGACGTCCCAGCCATTGATTTTCGCCTTGCTCAGTAGCAGAACTTCGATAGGTCGCATGTACTCCCTAAATTCAGATCTGAAGAATGCTATACAATTAACTCTGCTTTGAAGATGCCAGCTAGTTCCGTCGTTTAGATCAAGTTAACGATGGACCAACATGCAGAATACAACCAGTCATGCGGAACAGAGTTACCAATGGGAGAGGCACCACCCGGTCGCAGAATAGGCCAGCAGACTGGAAGCTGAAGCCCACATTAGCGAAGGTTCCAACCCACAGCATATACCCAATAACGGGAGGGCTTTGAAAGAAACATTGAACCGGATCGTCGCCAGTCATCACAGCAGTGAACAGACATTCTTACCAAACTGTCCTGATCGCAATATCGCGTTGCACACGACTTTCTCTCCCCAAACACATTAAAGTGCAGCTGTTTTCTTAGTGGTTACACATGTGTCCGTTAGTTCAATTGAATATCGATCACCAGCAAACGATTTGTATCGTTTTCTTTCTTTTCTAAAAAAAAGTACACATGATGAGGACTGAAGAGAACCATGACACCAAGCGCAATGACACTTCCATTGCCAAATCTGATTGGATTTGGTGTACCTAATCAGGCGACACTTAACGTCTTTTGGATCCCAACTAAGAGTGAAATGAACGGAGATCGACTTCATATCCATACTCAAAGTCAATGGCAATCTGTGCTGTTTCTTTGGTCACACTCACAGGCACCAAGCAAGGTGCAGTGCGATGCGGCGCACTACGGTGCGACAAGTACCAGGCAAACAAGCTAAAAACGTGTCCGTAACACCCTAAACAGTGAAATGAATTTACTTCGAGTAAACAGAGGCTAACTGGTCCGAACATGCGTTTGCAAACTACACTAGTGTTGGCACACTCCTGACATCACACACAGGAAATAATCCGCAGACAAGGATTGTCGGAAACAAACATCTAACGGGAAACATCAGCTAACAGTATTCAGGCTTCATTGCCGTAGAGTAGTAGCACGCATACACGCACGTTGTACATCTTTACTATTAATAAGACGGGCCTCGAGCCAACGTCAGAAGACCATCCTCATCAGAACCAGACATGAACGATACAGAATGACATGAGTACGGATAATGAACATAAGGCTTACTTGTCCTCTGTCGGTCTCGTCTTTGTCCATCAGACCACCATCTGGCAGGATGTCAATACAAGTAGGTGGGTCTTCACGCAACACCATCGAGCTGGTCAATTCACCAAACCGGGAAATGAAACGTTGAAATGAAGACGCCAAATCACGTTTGCGGTTACTTGTTAACTTGTCAGTCGCCGCGATATTGCACAAACGATTCACAAAGAGAATTACTGCGGGTATTAGCGAAGGTCCTTTAGCGGTAGGGCTGAAAGGGAGAAAGAAAGTAGACTAAGGAAGAAAGTATGTTTGGGATTCCGACAAAGCCAAACGGGTAACCAGACTTCTGAGATGATCAAAAATACACAATCCTAAATGCACTCAGAATTTGTGCCCAGGATGAAAAGAACAGTATATGAAGTACTAGAGCATGATATCCATCTCCCGGGACACAGACCGAACGAATTGCTACTGAGGACGTTAAAAGAAACGGCGATTTCTAAATTTTGTCGTTGTTTAACTGAATTGTATAGGAAATCTGCTTATTAGAGAAGCGGAGTAGTGATGGTGGTTGCCTTATATCTTGCAACTCGGTAGTTTGTTTGCAAAGTATCGATTACATCAAGTTTTATAAACTATCTTCTGATAACAACGCTCTATTGTTGTTGTCGATGGTGATCATGATGATGAGGATGATAAGAATGGCTGCACGCTAATTCCCATTTCGCACAGACCTCCTGAAAACTCTATTTTCAGAAATCATTCCATGAGACTAACCGTATCGCGATTTTGACGAACTCACTGGTTCACTTTTTCGTGTAGATTAGGCTTTTGCTAATCACTTCTAATTTGATGTCCAGCCCTATCCCCTCCCCACGTATAACCCTACCTTATGTAGCTCACAGTAGGAGCGGGTTTCACAATCTGATTAGAAATCGGAACATCAAATTGCTGTAACCAAAACTCAACCACATACACATATACTTCGCTTGTGCGCACCCAGTCACTTCCGACATAACGTTAGCCAAAATATATTCAGATAACGATCTACATACAAGTTTGAGAAGTGGAGTTGTTAAGGCATTTAACGTAAAAATCGGCGTGTTAACTGGGGTTAAACCATATACGACAAACAATATTAAATGCGTCTTTCACAATCAGGAAGAACTACGTTCAGATAGACTTTGAAACCCGCCCATTTCAAAGGGAAACAATGCGTAATAAAGGTGACTTTCTCAGAGGACAGTGTATGATCGATCAACGCTCATGCACAGATTGTTGAGAGCGGAACGAGAGTTGATCAACTACTACGTCGAGCTTGTTTGTAAGGTGATAGCTGAAATAAGTTGGCTGAAGGCGAGTGGGATTTAAACAACCAAATTACTTGCATCAATGTAGTGGAGAACAAAAATGGACAGGCCAGTGAAAATGCAACACAAGCGTCGCCGAATAACAATTGCTAATGTAAAGAACGTAGTTTTTTTTTACAAAAAAGGTCGTTTTTCCAATAAATTGAAGACATTTTGTCCCTACTGTTTTTTCGGCACGTTAACTAAGTATGACACACACTAGATCGAAGACCATTGCTGGTTGATTAGAGCCAAAGACTGTTGTGCGCACGACTCAACCAAAAGAACTGTCCACCTCGCCGTTGCATTGACCACTACTCGATTATTGACTTCACAAACTAGGCATGGCTGAAGCGTCACGAGTTTCCAGACGAAATTGTGAATAACATGTCGATAATTCTATTCAGAATGAAGATATAGATCTCATTAACATTGGTGCTAGATCTGTGCATTTATGATTTTATTGAGGATCTGTTAAGTACGAGCTAGTTACACGTGTACGATCGGTGGAACTGTTCGAAATGAATGCACGCCGTAAGCTGAATCTATTGACTGCTCTGTTCGAATGGATCAAAGAGAATCAGAGTTTCAAACTAACAGTTGGTTTTCTCCGACTGCTGTACGCTAGTCGTCTCCAGTCCAATCACACACCACGGAGTACTATGATGACAAACGCTACTGTGACGAAAAAAGGGTGTTATAACGAGAGAGAAGAATGGTTGGTCTCCAAATGTCACATTATACCGGAAACCCTTATAATCGGTCTAACAGCGAATGAAAAAGCCATCCACGCACACATATCTACGTTCGTCAAAAAGCAATGCAAAGCCCAACTGAAGTCATACCACAAACAGCCGAGTCGACGGGCACAAGTACATATTCACAACTGTGAATCCTGCAAGTCATGTTGAGTTGCGTCAACCATGTGGATCCAAAATATTGGCTGCATTCAGTTTTTCGTCTAATCATGAAGAACGTGGGTTCTCTAATAATAGCCAATTGTTTTTTCACCGGCTAACTTTCTTACAACGAATAACATGGAAAAGTCCGTTACCCAAGGGGAGAAAAAAAGGAAACAAGTGTGAACCACAATGGGCGTTCCCTCCCAAAACATAAGCAAACCTATCCAATTGGACGACATGGGCGTGGACGAGTACGTCGATACCAATTCCAATTACATTGCAGAGGAAAACATACTGGACACAGATATCGTTAAACGGAATAGTTTGACATCGAACGTTCAACAAGTATCTCTGATGATTGCCTAGCGTGGTGAAATGTATGGCAAACATGCACTGTTTGTTTGGAATGTGGTATATTTCTAAACTTTGGCGAAAATGTAACAGAACTTGCTAATTGGCATGTCACGACAAAACTGAAACGGTTGTTACACGCACATACATGTATGCCTACTGCAATTCGCCGCAACAGCATACGCTTTACAGATCCTCTGGTATGGCTCACAGCAACGATAACAACAAATCGCGGCAGTGTTACATGAAAAAACTCGAGAAATGAGTTCGACAACTAGACATAACGAATTGTTTACTGCCTCCTCTCCTCGGCAATTTTCGTTAAGACGGCGTTCTATTGCATACTAAATGATCCACCCTAACTACAAGGACCAGTTTGTTAGGTTGTGAGTCGTCTCCCAAACAAGCGCTTACGCCTCGAAAAAAACGCCTCAGTCAACCTCAGTGAGTAAACTCGGTTAGGGGAGATCAGTGTAATTAAACAACAAATAGATTGGCAAGAAAAGCAGCTTTCACAAACATCTACAAAAGTTCCGAAATGATATCTCAAATTTTATTTGCGATTTATCACTCTGAAATTCCGTCAACACGAATAAGTAAAACAATGTTATCTCCGAATAAATTTGCAGAACGGAACAATCGTCGTGTAAGATAAATGCTTAGTCACCATTTCGCCCGCTCTTTTCAATTACATACGCGAAACAAACATTTGAACGTGTGCGAGCCTGTGGGCAAATTTTTCAAGGTGATCAACCATCATTAGATCATGTGATTGAACATCATGATAGTAAATACGGATGTAGATGTAAGATGGTGAGAATTGAATGAAGATAAAGAAATGGAAAGAACATTCAACTCATGTAACATACTGCCAAGTTATCGATAGGTTTCCAATCATCTGTTTCTGAACATATAACTGTATTCTCATACAAGGTACAGCAATTGCTTCAACGAAAAAAAACCAAAGCATGTTTGTTCATTATCTGACAGACAACACGGAATGCTTTAATGGAGTCT
>LUCH01000939.1:143438-166339 GCA_013368495.1 Paragonimus heterotremus | reverse complement strand
CCATCGTCTTCCTGGCGTTCGGAGCTTGCTCTTTTGTTCCAAAATGCTGCCTGTGGTTAACATATTCTTCATGAGTAGTATACTACTCACACCGAAACTGCCTGTCATACAACAATATGAGGACCCTGAGTACTTCGTTGAATGAGATGAGTAGGTATTGCCAGTCTAGTTTTGATCCCAGTGCCCACCCAAATCACAGATTAGAGCCGCTATCCGAGATGACAGCTTGCCACAGTCAGTTGAATGCTTGCACTTATAACATCAAGTTCTATTTGGTGATGTTTTATCCATTCTATTTTCCTCAGTAAAAATTATGCTTATAGTTGGCTCCACGTCACTGTTGCGGTGTGTACTGGTTCGAGACACGGTACCTTCTGGTCTGGCTGGTGACCATTATGAAGTAATGGAATGAATCATGAAATTACATCTGCAGTTGCGGAGATATGGAGAATGAAACCGAAGCCCGTATCTTCAAGGCTAGGATGGTGTACGATAATATGGGATAGCTCTGTTGAAAAGCAAGCATCTCTTTGAGGCTCAGTGATCACATATATTGGGTGTCTGTGATGACCACATTGCTTTACGGCTGTGAACCTCAACTTTTCGAAGCAGAAATAGCGGCTAGTTTTATAACACTTGACCATCACCGAAGCGTGTTCTAAGGTCGCTACTAGTTCAGAAGTGCTTTTCGAACAGTACGAAGATAACACTGTGGATGGAATGTCTACTACTCAACGGACAACTATATTGCACGCTAAACTGTTCATGCACAAGATCGGGTAAAGAGTTATATCATCCTTGAGTTGTTTTGGGACATCTCTCATTTCAATTATTTCCGCAGAGGTTGGCTTCAGTCGCATATGATGATATTCAGATGTATGTTCTTGGAGCAACATTTTATAGAGCTGTCCTGTGGCCTGACGTTTTTTTTAGCAACGTGACGTTTTTAAGCATTTATGTCTGACTGAATCCGTCGATGTTCTTTTAAAATAGTGTTTATTTTTTATGTGGTGTCACGTTTGTACATGATGACAACACCGGTGTCTATATCTGGTTCCGCTTAAGACGCATCGAATGCTGCACTTTTCTTGTTTCTTTCGTGGTCTGATAGTGTTCCAATTATAGATTACTGATGAATGAGTACTGATAAAAATTTGTTAGATATGTCAACTAACTTTGTATGGAACAAGCCTGCGTCATCGGAAGACATGGTCGACAAGTCCTTCAGCTGACTGTTGTAGTGATCAGGGAATGTGTGGCTTCTCTAAAGATCCCAACTGCAACCGCGTTTCCCCGTTTGTCTGTTCTGTACGTATGATTCTGCGTACGTCTGCTACAGGATGTCTGATGCAAACTCAGTGCCACTTTCTTCACTCGTGCAAGTAATTGCACGCAATGACTGCCTGCCACCGTCCTAACGACTCATCTGTTATTACATTCGTCAAAGTAGTTTTTGGGCGTTGTTTAACTCGCCCGGAGGTTCTACGCACTTTTCACTTGGAGCGCTTTTGAGTGCCGCCGAGTGGGCTGAACCCATCTCAGACTAGGCTTGAACTAACTAGTTATATTTCCAAACATTATCGGAAGTATACGATTTGTTTTCAAACCCTACTGCGTTCTTTTAGTCAGATGCCTGTTGTAACCACACTTTGACTGCTTTTCAGGAAAGGCGTTATAAACTGTTAGTGGACGAGATTTAAACGTATACCCCTCGTCTACTACACTGTACAGATATTCAACGTGAACTTGTGTATTCAGTTGATTAACATTCCCTGGCGGCAGTATGGACTTCATTCTAATTGGAAAGACTTCCATTCACGTCTCTGTGTGCACGTTTAATCCCATCACTAGAAAGTATATTCGTATCGAATGACCATGATAGAGGGGGAGCTTTGTAAAGGCCGAAGAGTTTTGACCCTTATGCTACAGACGCGTTATTCTATTGTTTGCTTACCTATACAGGATCTGGAATATTTGGATTTGATTTGGACCATGAACTATGAATGGGAGAAAAACTGGGAAACATGGAAAACCGGTCGATTTTGTGAATTGCAAACAACGGATATGGAGAATTTAGCCAACACGGTGTTCCGAAAATTGACAAAACTATCAAGGGATTTGAAGGTAAGATTTGGGGTGCTTGTACCATTTTTCCATCACATGCATCGCACCGGAAATACAACAGTAACATAAGATCTTAAGATAATTTTCTCTGGAGTTCAGTTTGTAACGTTTCTTACTGTCTTGCCTTCATGAGGGTCGATTTTTAAATACCATAAACCAGTGTAGTGCTGCAAATAATGTTGTATAGCAAACATCAGTTGCCTCAGAAATCACCACCTGACAGGGTTGTACAAGCTGTATTTAAAAAGAACCTTGTTTCAATGCCAATTGAATCCTCGATCGATATTTATCAACGGCTTTTAGATCTTCACTTTGTTGGCTGGACAACCTGTGACTTAATCTTTGTTGCAAGGGCCTCGGAGAATAAGCCTTTTCTAGAATGGAATGCTCGTGAACTCTGTGGAAGGTACCTTCAACGCTGATAGTGTTAAGTCAACCATCCATATACTTACGATTCCAAAACGAGCACCATATGGTGTTTTTGTCTCGTAGTCCTGAGCAGTACTCAGTCCGTCTTCGTGCACAACATTACATAATACTTCTTTATTCTTGCAGTGAACGGTCACTTTTATACTCGGACATTGCCGGCAGAACAATCGGACACTTCTGCGTTACACCACGGAAATAAATCTTGTTCAATTATAATCTTCTGATTATTCTGTATGCATTCGCACGCGCGCCCACCATCTGCTTTGTCTTGACGATGTATATGCGGGTATACTAACTCAATAAGAGTAATAATTCCAAACATAGAGCGCACCTGGAATGTCTACATCACCCAGACCTGTGGACGAATTGTCAATGTTTTGAACTGACTGGTCACTGTCAATATAACACCTGCTTTCATTCAGTGGTTTTGAAGTAAAACAGACTAATCTAAAATGAAAATGATAACTGATGATAATGATAGATGTTTAGTGGTCGACTTCTGCTGCCTTGTTAGTTAGCCTTTTGTAAGTGAAGAAATCGACTAGCATAATTGTATGCAATCACTTTCAGTATATGAACATTTTCAGCAATGTTGTGATCCACCTTAAAATGCATCTATACATTTTGTATTTGCATGTTTGTCTGCGCTCCACAAAGGAACGCAACTGGGAAGTGATCGAGAGTAGCAAAGCACGCGTGGATCAGTTTCGGCGAACCATGCCTCTCATCATGGATTTGCGCAACCCAGCCATGCGCCCTCGTCACTGGTCTCAGTTGAAGATGGAGATGAGCAAACAATTTGATGAGAATTCGGACGAGTTCACTTTGGAACGTATAGTTCAGCTTGGTTTCGAGCAACATGCCGAGGTGATTCATGAGATTTCTGGTGCAGCCTCAAAAGAATTAGCCATCGAGCACACGCTGAATAGTATGGAAAGGTTGTGGCAAAACTGCGAACTGGATATTATTGCGTACAAAGAAAAGAACACCTATAAAATTCGATCGACTGAGGAAGTATTTCAAGCTCTAGAGGATCATCAGGTAAGCGTGGATGGTAAGAAACTTTTAAAAGAACTGATGAGGTTTATCGGCCTGCGACAAATGATGTACATGTATTTCTCACTCAAGTTGATTCGCTCAAACTAAGTCACTGGTGCTCATTGCAGGACAGGCGAATTAGTCACATAAAGTTCAACTGTTCGGGAGTTTACATGATGATTACGGCGACTGCTTCAAACTGAAAAACTCACTAACCTCGCCTAAGTCAATTCGAAACAGTTACATATGGTACCGAAGATATAAGACTTGGCACCGGAAACGTGTTTTCATATATTCCTCTGGAAGTGAAACCTCGATTGTGTTCGGCAGAATGAGATTCAAAAACAGTTGATGCTCAAATACTTCTGGAACCATAACCACACCTATCAAATATCCACTATACATTGCCACAAAAGTGTATTCTTACTTTTTAAACAACGACTACGTTGCCACCCATCTCGAAGGGAATTCCACATACACTTTTGGGAACAGCGTCCGCCAAGGGTGGCACCTTGTTCCTGGGACCTGTAGTGGAACTCACCCGTGATAGCTTGAGTACCCACTAACATCGATAGCTCAACGTTAGTTAGTGAAAAGGTTGTCACATGGTTTGAATCTTTATTGTTGGGATCGGTGTGCAAGCCTAATGCAGTGGCGATCGTCTGAACTGTGTCGTCTTGTTCAATTGCGATGTTCTCTGTTCCGATCGTGGCCCAACTGCGCCATGCGTGCTTGTGTATCGAACACAATGAGTCACATCCAGTTGAAGCGTTCCAATTGGCTGTGTGAAGATGGTGACTGCGTGCGTGCGTGCGTACGTTCGGATGTGGAAAGGGTTTCCGGGCCGATGGATGTGTCGACGCTCATGTGCAGGTGGGGACAGTGAGCGTCACTTAGACTAGATTTGATGGGACGCGCGAGAGGGCTAGACGAGGGCTACAGACCTAGTCGATTTTTCACTTTCGAGGTAAACATTTCTATCAAGCCGTGTGTGTGAACTTTTTCTACTGCTTGTGTTATAAAGTGGGCACTTGCGCAACCGAAATAACTGTCGTTTTGTGCCCCGTCACCAAGGTCTTGTGTTATCCAAGCGCGGTTGTTCAAACTGCGCCATTCAATTCAACCCGTCAGGTTTGTACCTAACTTTGACCGTTTTGGTGGTATGAAGGATTGTCAATCTAAACGTCCCCGTAACGACGACTTGTTCGACATACTTGTTCCTTGATTAGCTATATGATAACCGATGCTGAATTATGCTACTGCAGGTTGTTTGCAGCCAAATTACTCATTTCCGGTTTGAAGAGATGTCCAGTTTAACTGTTAACGTGCTAAGCACAGGAACTCGATGGCCGAGACTTGGGAGCTGTAATATCGAAAACGTGTGAGAAACCGAAGTTGACGGATGCTTGTGGCATGGAGAAAACAAAACACCTATTTCGAAAACTTGTTAAAATGAACGTTAATTGACCAACCACCCCAAAAATAATACGCCCGGTTGACATTACAAACTCGATAACTTGAGTTAAGTAAGTATACACCATTATATAAACTATTGTTATTTCCACTAAACCTACGACCATTTTATTCGTTTATCTCTGATGGCTTAGTTAACTAAGACTCACTCCTACCTCTCATTTCATACCAAGGTCCAACTTTCTACCATGAAAGCGTCCCGATTTGTCAAACCCTTTGAAATAATGGTTGATCGATGGGAGCGTTTGCTTTCTCTTATTATGGAAACACTCGAGCAGCTGCTTCAGGTGCAACGTCAATATTTATACTTAGAAACTATATTTTTGGGTGAGGACATACGCAAGCAATTGCCCAAAGAATCCTCCGCATTTGACGTGGTACACATGGACTGGCAATCGATCACCACTTTCCTCTACGAGACTCGCAATACACGTGCATGCACCACAAAACCCGGTGAGCCATGTAGTCAGAAAACTGTTTTCGTTTAGCATTGCTGACTGGTCACTCAACTGTTAAATTGTCCGTATGGCAAGCTAACAGCTGTGTAATGAAGATTTATGAAGTTTCAATTAGTTTATTTTTTATTCACCAACATTCTATTCATGTACTTCATGTCTTGACGTTTTGTTAAACTGCATTAAATAACAGAAACGGCAATGTATTACACATCCTTCAAACCGAAAAACTGTCGTCTCTAGAAGTTCTAGACATTCCTTCTTTCGATGAGCGCATATGCGCACTGCGAACTGATCAAAGCGGCAAGCACATCTTTTTAATTCCCACTACCTCTCTGGATGGTTTCATCTATTCACTAGGGCTATTCTCCAGCAGTTTCGTCTGGCGCCATCTGTGGAGGTGTAACTGTGGCAAATTGCTGCTTGGTTGCCTGCCTGCCTGCCTGTCCGTAGTGTGAAAAATACGACTGTCTTCTTTAAATAAGTACTTTTTATCTAACGTGCTCCATAACTGAGCAGTCGGGTAGATGAAAACTACTTATAACGACCAGTTACACTCGTCACACAGGTAAATATGAGACTCGGACCACTAATTTAACAACTGTCTCGTCTAGTTACGTCAAATTTATGATGTGAATAGATAGTCTGACGTTGTCGAGAGTCCCGCGTACAATGAATTTCAGTAATCCGAACAGACGAAACGTGGTTTACTATGAGACGTCAGTTCCAAAGACTTAGTGCTTGACCAGTTAACTTGAAGCAATCTGTTATCCACTTAATTCATTTGGTTGGCCGCATTGAACGAGAAAGACCGGTGGCTCACGATTTCTTCCACTTAAACGTGTATCCGGTACTATTCAAGGTATCAATTTATCCAGTTCAAAGGTACTCAAGTGAGAGAGATACAAACCGAAATATTCATTTACTTTGCCTACTAACTTCATTGAAAATACACCAAAAAGAACTGTTGATGTGATTGCATCAGAGCACTAGATATAAAGCGTAGAACAATGTAGTATCTCGTTATACAAGTAGTGATTTGTCTTTATTCTGGCCTTCCATCTAATTAAGTGTCTGAAATGTAGCATTTGAAGAAAACATGAGATGTAAAGTTATGGTCATGTTGTCCCGTCAAATCTATCCATTTTTAAGGGTCATATGTGTGACTGTTTGCCAGCCACTGGACCAGTCACGTAGTCAGTTTAACTCTTGACTACCACGTAAAATTCCTGTCATATTGTGGACGCCTTGGCCTGACCACTGTTAACCAGTCTCTGATCAGACACTATCGTCGTTCACTTTTTTCACAGGGTTACTGGAGAATTTGAATAAATTAGTCTCCAGTTTAGAAGACATTCAACAATCACTGGACATGTATTTGGAAACGAAACGTCAAATATTCCCTCGTTTTTACTTTTTGGCCAATGATGATCTTTTGGAAATTTTGGGCCAAAGTAAAAATCCCGATGCTGTAATGCCCCATATGAAAAAGTGTTTTGACAATATCGCCACACTGAGGATTGAAAAAGTGAGTTTTTCAACCGTTTACATTTTGACTTGAAGTGTTCACTCTTAAATTTTGTATCTGATAATATGTACCAACACTACCTGAACACAAAAACTAGCAAGAGAAAATTCACAATATCAGCAATGTGTCTGGTGACGTCAAAGTAGGATTTGTCAGATTTACCTACCATCCCGTAGATTTAGTATTGCTAATAACTGGGTAGTAGTAACTTTAAAGAAATGCTTCTCCACGCCATTACAATACAGTTATTAGACAGTTATTATAATACCGTCCAAAGTGTTCCAGCATTTCTGAAGATAGCTGAAATGAACCATTAAAAAACATCAACACTTAGTGAAAGACTCACCTAACATGCTACATGGAAAAATGTGCTCGTCTCAACCATACGAGTTAAACTAATACACTGTGTTTGACAAACTAATCGATCCTATAACTTTGAGTTAATGCGTACACTCTTGACGCTTGTTAACAACAGAGCTAAGAGGCTGTTATCTTTCCAATTAGAGCCGGTCGATATGCATGCTGCCTCCCTTTACGACATCATGATTCATCGTTTCAAAGATTGGTCACATTCATCCAACGCAATTGACATGATATCCAAAAAGACAATCAAATCGTGTAATTTACTTAAACTTAGAACTTTCTATAAGCCGCAGTAATTTGACAGATATAACACTAACCTGGTACCTAGAACGATGAGCGCAAGTGGGAAGACGGGCAGCTATTTGAAATTAATCCGTGGCCTTAATTGGCTGTTTGCTGTTGCTATACGTAAGAAAGGAACGAGGACTACCCCAAACATTCCCATATGGAATCTACACATTGGATAGTCCCTCTTATTACACGCCCAGCCGTTTGACTTAAAACCGAGAAAGAGAAGAGACACGGCTACACCGTTTACTGAGAACGAGTCAGAATTAGGCCTCACGTCTGACGGGATAAAACGGTCATCACCCCTGGCTGATAAGACGCACGGCAAACCGGACGAGACGATCATATTGTGGCAATCAAACGCAGAGCGAAGCAGATGAAACGGTCGCATACGGCGGTCAGGTCTTTAGAACAAATCACATTACAGGGATCATCAAAAAGCAGATGTGAGAAAACAGTTCAGATAGTGTGCAGGCGTTCGGGGCACGGTTACAATCTGACTATGCCAGCACGCACCACAATATCACCCGAAACTGGATCGATCGACCGATATGTTGCAATACGACCTGGCTGCTTCGTTATCTGATACGCTTACTAACAATACTGAACCGTTAATAAACGAGGGAACACATGTTGTTTGCGTTACGGCGTGAACTTACTGATCAAGAAGACTGCTGTGGTCATCACATAGACACGTCTCTTTATACGACAGAGATTGTAACTCATTGGTGTGATGTGAGGACATTATTTGTTGTCCAGCCACATCACAACTTTTTTCAGCACTCCCAAGTTCGAAAAGCCGGATGTTATCGTCATGCGCAGAAAGTATAGCTGTGGGCGACTATAGGACAATAGTGAAAGATGTGCTGAACATTACAGGTTTAAAATCATTCATACGTTATCGTGACATGATTTGTCATTAAATACGTTGCAAAGATTTTCTATTGACTCTGATGAAGAACGACAAATAATTGTTCATCTTTAAGAACGGTAGGTTTCGTGGGTATCGAACTGGTCATCCGAAATCGCCCAACCTTCAGAAAAAGTTCAGTTTCGTTATCTGTGACAACAACGCAAGTGTCGTTTGTTTTGCGAGCAGGGCAAGTTAACTGGTTGCTCTGAACTATGAGAAATACTCACTTGCCGTTACAGTTGCACAATAGAAATCTCTGTTTACCAGTTCGTCTAATCTTCTGTTTGGTACTTACAAGAAGATGATGTCGTCTAGATTGGTAGCTTTTTGCCACACCTAAGCAACTGTAATTCTGGTGACCTATTTTTGTCTTGTTGGTACGCGCTTCGTGTCTATTTATTATGCGTTGCATGCAATCTTTGTTCGGATCTGCCAGACAGTTATTTCTTAAATGGTTGGTTCTATGGTTCCATATGAACTGATTCATGAGTTTATGCTTTAGTGTGCACCTGATTTACAGCTTTCTATCACCAATAGGTCGATTTTTTGTTAATAAAACGTAAACGATCTGACGTTGAATGTTTAAGCATAGACAGTTTTTTTTTACTAGTTAAGTCCTCTCCCTTCCATTTATTTTGCTTCTTAGTAGGGGTTACACTTTTCTCCATGACTTTGTGACGGTTAAGCATTAATGTGAACCACATATATCTTACTGTCCTTGATGTTGATGACCTATTGAACTAAACATGTTCACTGAATTCGAGACACAGCACTGGGCGAGTCATGGAATATTGTAAAACGGTTAGTTCGTTAACTTCCACTAAGGTGTTTACCGGTAACGCTATCGACCAATAACCCATTGCCTGATTAGTGAACGGTAATTTCATACCATTTTTCACTAGTGTATATTGTGCTGTTCTTTACTGTAAACTGACCATATCGGTGCAGTTAGGATGGAGTATGATACTGACCTTGCTTCTGGGTGTTACTAGTGTTTACAGTTACGAGGACATTTTGTAGTGTCCACCCATTTCCAAGTTTTGTTGTACAAACACAGATGGCGTCATTCACACCCGGATTACTGAACTCAAAACTTTTTCGGCCGAATATTTCCGTAAACGATTGAAATTGTATTATTCGCCGTCCAGTTCGTTATCATAGTATGTGATACACGTCCGGTGGAATCTGTTGTGAACATTGTAAGTTTGCTCTGTAGGAAGGACGAGAGTTTATGGACAACTAATCCAAGTATTTATCACGTCTAGCAATGTGTTCCAAGAATATCTCATTTCTTATATACTGTTTATTATTGTTATGACTGACATTCCGAGGGGATAGGCTTGAAGAATCCTGGCAACTTAAATGTTGAGTTTCTTCCTGATGCATTGAGTTCGTAGACGTCATCGTTTCACCCAGCCTTGTTACCGCAGACATGCAGGTCACGCTAACTAGAGTGATTGACCGGGCTGGTTTGTATGGAATGCGCTCAGCCTTTTTGAAGTGGAACGATCGCAACCAATCAGGAGCACGTAGTCCGGAACGTTCGTGCTATGCGAACAGTTGGTTAACGAATGAAGTTGCACCATCACTGGTCACGTACTTCGTATACCAGCTAAGCTTTTATCACACTGAGAATTATGTAGTGAGATTACCAACAGGTGAGTTAAACCGCATGTCGATTAAACAATGATGTGGTCATGAAACAAGAAAACTCTGACCGTTGCGTTGAGTAAAGTGGATGGGTGCCGCCTGACTGGCTGCAGTCTTCATGATCATTCAAATCACTGGCTAGAAACACTATTCAACATGACGGTATGTCATAGGCAGTGGCATATCTTCTTCAGCTTCCCTTCTGTCCATCATTGTTCTTATCCACTTTCATCCTTCTTTGATATTTTTCTTTCTTCCGAAGTAATCCACTTCACCGAACCACAATACCCATTGGTATTATAAATAAAAGAATGAATGGAGAAGAAGGAGCGGAGGATTTTTGTGGCTGTTTGGAATAGTGAACGTCCGGAAAGAGTTACAGATATCTTGTGGATAAAGTCGGAAGTGTTCATTAAAATAAACGTTAACAAGCACACGTTAATAATATGGGATAAGATTCATCAGTGCATGAGCACCGAATAAACAACGTCAAATGTCTTAGATAAACATCGGTCACCAGTGAACTCTAATCAAAGAGATCGTGATCCCGTTATAGTTGCAATAAGGACATATCAGCTGCAATAACATAACTAAATACCTAAAGGGAGATATGACCTATAGGATAGCTTGATGACAGAATTAGTGTTATTTTTAGGGTAGATTTACTCGTTATTCTCCCATCTGTGGTCCTAATGAGAAAGGATCTCGGCAGGTTCATTCATAATTGATCAAATCAAGGTTGAAGACGCATTCACAATCACATCGATGCGAACAAAATTGGCTACCCTGTCTATGGTACCTATCGCTCCAAATGAAATCGCACTTCTGAAAGAGGCTTGGATCAGCACTATACTTCACATCAGCAAGTGAAATAGTGGCTATTGACGTTGTTTAAACGTTGGACTGGAAGCAGTCACGTCGGTGGAACTATTGTGTCTACAAAGTTGTACGTTATCATATTCATAGTGTAGTGATGAATCGAGCATCTGCGCTTCCTGACTTGACCGTTGGGCGTAAGTTTTAAAACAAAGTCGAGAAGCCAGACATCTCCTGTTGTAGACCAACAAGACGCGTGACACAAATACGTTCGTTGATAGATTTTTCAAATCAATACGCAGACTTAACTGTTTACAATAATAGCCCGAGTGGAAAAAGGATATCACTGACAACTTGATACGAGATAATTATCACATCTAACCTGACAGCCTTCTGAGACTCTTGTGTCTACTCCGATAAGTCGATAAGTATTTCCAACAAAACGCAAACAAATAGTATGGTTCCATCGTTTATTTTCAGTAAATCAGTGTCAAAAAGCCAAACTACGCGAGGCACTGACTCCAATTAGCTGAATTAGTCTCCGTCCAGTCCGGCCAGTCCATCTCAGACACAAATGCTGAGGGGAACTTTGCATTGGTATGTCATCAATATGGGTACAACAGACTTTAGGTAGCGTACCTTTTTAGACTGGTATGAATAACAATGAATCGATGAATATCCTATCATCTATATACAGTACATGCAGAATGCACAAAAGAAACGCGGTGAAGATTCAAACCATCTAAACAGACGACCTGAATTTACTACGTTCAGTCAGAACAGTCAAAAGCAGGAAACTGTGCATGCTATAGACCTATCGTGATCTAACCGGGTGTTACTCAATCACACTGTGAAAGTGCGCAGATTGACACAGTTCATATTCAATTACTACTATGCACAAGAGCTTGAACTGGTGGTTGTATGAAAGTTTCACGATGTCCACCCCCAAACCTACACTTCAGGATGGTTTTATCAAGATTCATGCTGCTGTACTCTTTACCTCTTTGTAAACAAAGGTTTTCGTCTGTTTTGCTTCTTCATTCCATATACATTTGTTGCCATTCAACATACAGTCAAGTGTATGTAAGCGTTGTAAAGTTCCTATAACTTGTAAACTTACAGTGAGTTCAATGGTTATTCTTGTTTGGAGTCATGAAGTAGAGAAATAGTCTATAAAAGTTCTTTTCAGGCAGCTCTCATGTGGACAAAAGGTTTTATACACATATATAAACTATCGATCATTTGAAGATCGCCTGGGAAGTTTTCATACCCGACACTTTTTCATCTGGAGATTCAGGTTATTACTGTATCCCAAATTTGGGAGACGGTGCTCAGTAAAATGTGCAGATACGGTTTTAGCCATCAAACCATTCTATTCACCTATCTTGCTTGAAAGTTTGTCCGAAATGTCAAGTTAGTTGTAATCCTACAGGCTATCAATGTAGGGGACTTTCTAACGATAGTTTATGGCTTCTTATACATCGTAAACATTTATCTTAAACTTTTTCCGGTGAGTACCTGGACGTTAGTATGAGTAGTATTTCAACAAAAAGTCGTTCGACGAAACACGTCCTTTATTGCCTAACTCAACACATTTCTACGCTAGGCGCCCGTTCGCGCTTACGGGTCGACATTTCAGTCCAGAACACAGTGGCTGTTCCCACTCAAACGACGTGTGTACTTCTGCCCGGTTTGCGTGTGTGGTTGACGCCTTCTGTCATGAGTTTTTATCTGCCATTTCTTGTCCATTGGTATGCTTTCGTTGGGCGATGACTCGTCCGATCATCCTTGTTGTCCGCACTACACCCGCCATGAGCTATGGCTAAAAGTTAACACCGCGTTGAGGTATCCCATCAAATGTTTGAATAGTCGCGCCTCTGACCTAAGTAAAATCGGAAAGCTGTCTCTACGTCCGGTGACTAAATTCACGCCCCTTCTCACATCACACGATCAGCTAATTTATAAATATTGGGGTGAATCATCAAACCGGAGGTGCGAGTGTGCCAACACTCGGAGGTACATCTCAACGCGGGAGAGACGTCTGAAAGCCTAGAGCGAGAGGACCGGGGACAGCATGGACGACTGGATGAGTCGTCGCTCAACTGGATCGAACCAACGGGCGAGACACGGCAGACAAAATAGGATGGACGACCAGTCCGGAGGCGCGATTATTTCAACATTCGGAAGAATATCTCGACACAGTCGTTAAATACGGCCAAAGCCCACAGTGGATAGATTATGGACAACCCGGGCAACCGGACAAGCTGAACTCAACGAGATCGGACCAACGGACGAGGTATGGCAGGTGGAACACCCCCCGCCCGATAGAAGGCGGGGGTCACACACACACACACACAGAAGTGCACACGACGTGGGAACGGAAACTAGAGTTGTTGTGGCCTGGACTTCTGACTCATAAATGCGAGTGCGCGCGCAGCATGACAACATGCAAGTTGGACGTTAAAGATTGAGCCCTATTGGACGCCTTTTCGCTACAATATGAGCGCCAAATCACTGAATACACTGTTCAACTGCCGTTTTTGAAGGTTCGTTGTCAAGGTATTGTACGTTTTCTTCATTTTTGTACCGTTTATCAGGGTGTTATGGAGTATTTTTCAAAAAATTGTCTTGGCTTTATTGTTTATTGTTACAAAAATTTGTGTCAAAAATTTTTGTTTCATATCATTCATCTTTTTGAATTAATTTTTCAAAAAAATGTTGTAACTTCAACAAAATTCAGGTGCAGCCATTTAGATACACATCCCTCGTTTAGCATAGTCCCTTCTTCATTAATTTCTCACTTAGCTCCACCGCTGTGTTACTGGTGAGATATTAGTAGGAATGGTCAAAGTAACTGTTGCATTTGCCAAATTGCGTCATTCTTGGGATCTTTAAGATGTCTGAGCACCAATGGAGGTATTTAATAACATATACCATTTTACACAGACTTCCAGAGTTTTTATCCTCGTTTTTCCTCAACTGTTAGCCCACGTCTCGTCACTTTTGCGGTTCATCGCGGCTTGAGCCACGGCGGTATTTGTTAAGCCACATAACAGTTCGCTACTAAATAGATGAACGAATGAATACCAACCGTAGTGAGTAGGTCAGTTATGTAGCTTCACAAACTGTTTCTAACCTAAAAGAATGGTGCCCCCGGTCGTGAATATTCAGCTGGTGTATGAAAATCGTGGCTCACCGATTTCAAATTGTACGTTTCTCCTCTTTCAATGATTGTATATTGGAATTTGCTTACGTGAACTTGCTGACGGAACAAACGACACCAAGAACTGACCACATTTTTGTGAGTACACCTG
The DNA here is from genome assembly GCA_013368495.1 of Paragonimus heterotremus. Lineage (NCBI taxonomy): Eukaryota > Metazoa > Platyhelminthes > Trematoda > Plagiorchiida > Troglotrematidae > Paragonimus > Paragonimus heterotremus. The sequence goes on along the minus strand of LUCH01000939.1, from coordinate 151,948 downwards.
CTGTAGACATTTCTTTTACATACAATTCTACTTTCAGTCCAATATTGTTAACTACATGAAGACGTAGACCAGAATGTTTGGTACTCACTTGGTAGCTCAATTTCATGGCTAATACGCTTTGATGCAGTGCTCTCAAATATCTTACGTTGTTTTTAAACAACTCTAAATTGGAATACCAGCCAGACCCAGGCAGACGGTAACCTGATCATCCTTACTGCAATGCATCTGCCTTTTTATATGTATGAAAAAAAAGTTTTCCGTCGTCGCTGCATTTTGTTATTTGTTATGTCAAGGTTCAACCTAGACTTGGAGATCCCTATAGTCGGCTTATGGGCTCCAAGGCACAAGGCAATCGTCGAGTGATCTTGGAAGGGCACCCCTCAGACCGTGCTGGAAATAAGGCCTCGGTAGTCACAGACCCGATTGCCGGTTCGAAACTTTCAGCATCAACTACACACGGAACAGCCACATCTGGTACCGCCGGCTCGTCGGAAGCAGTTGCTCATCAGACATCGAATTTGAATGCCGAGCCAATGTCAGCACCCCAACTGTCAGATGGGTCTGATAACCGTGCAGAGACTGATAAACCTTTTGTACATATGTCTCATCAGAGCTTAGTGGCACCGGACGGTTTGTCGGATGTATCCGGTAATGTAAAACTAGCTGTCATCTCGCCTGGAGAAACTCCTGAGCAAGAGATACAAGATACGTTTACGATAGGAGGAAGAGTGGACCAGTCACGAAGTACAGATGTCCAGAGATATTCTACGATGATCGAAACGGACCGTTCTGCTTCCAGTGCTGTGGAAAATGACGATAAGATAACATGCGTGCAAATTACTGAAAGCACTACTGCTCCGCCAACCACCACACAAGTGGCAGTTGGCACTCTCACTCCGACCTCATCACATTTGGGTCCGCAAAGTACCGCTGGTGGCGCCGGCGGAAGATCCAAGCATGTCGCAGTAAATCACGTTAGACGTTGGTTAATCCTGCAACCGGTTGACTGTTGGTTCAGTTTCCGAGTTGTTGATTTCCATTTTGACGGCAGCGGTTTAATTTTCTTTAATCATACAGTGTCTAATTTTGTATTTTACAATTTATCTATCAGCGTTGGCGGGAACTGACCCGATTGGTTGCGTAAAATGAACTCAATTTGTACGAATTAATGCATGAATATGGCAGCAGATTGTTTTCTTGTTCGTGGTTCGACCGTTCTGTTACACTTCATCGCAACATCCAGTGTTCATTTTCCACAAGCTATAAAAATTTTCTAATCTACTTCTTCTGAACAACCAGCTTAATGTCGTCATTCACGATGCATTGTCCATGTTCTCGCTTGATGGTGAAGAGGTCCCGTTCAAAGCAAAAGTTCGACTCGATGGTCCTGTGGAATCGTGGCTGTGTGATGTCGAAGATCAAATGTACAAAACACTCCGTGAAATGCTCCGTGAATGTCGAGTAGCACTGAAGAAAGCTGCCGCAAAACGGGACAAATTTGTTAAAGATTGGCCGGGTCAACTCTGCATTACGACCAGCCAGATTCAGTGGACATCGGACGTGACTAGAGCGTTGCAACTGGTGAGTTGTTTGGAGGTATTCGAATTCCGTTGTACATCATGCTGCAAATGTTAACAATACGGAGCCAGAGTTATCTCCAGCTGTGTGGAAGCTCTGGTAGACCTCGTTTTGCCCGTGAAAAATAGAAGTGACCAAGAGTTCTTCGATCTATTAGGCACATGTATGGGAATTGTAACTGAATATATTTGCCGGAATAATGGTGAGACTCCTTTAACCTACCCACTGGCGGCCAAGGTAAAACTATCAGCCCAAGCATAGTTTCATTGGTTCATTAAAACAAATAAATATGCTGTAAAGTAATTTGTTCATTTGATGAACATTAATAAGACAATGAGATGTTCTCCGAGATAACATTTTGTACATTTTGATTGCACGTGGACATGTAACTGATTTAAAACGTTAACTTCCACTGAGCGGAAGTCATGATTTAAAGGGACTAGACAGACAGACACGGAAATGCAAATCCAAAATATGGGAATGCTAACTACCAGGGCAACCACAACGTCAACACAACTTGTTTTTGAATACAAAGGGGAGATTTGAACATCTGATAGTCAAGACCTCAGCAAACGGTAGGATCGGTTGCCTACAAACAGTTACTGAGAATGAGTCACAAACCTTGACTCTACGTCCTGTTTCGGTTAACTGTTTCGCTATTGATTATGCTGGGTGCCGTCCGTCGGCCTCTATGCACGCGCCTGGCGTTTCTAATTGTATTTCCAGCCACTTGGGAGCATGTTCCTTGATACGAAAAGCTAGCTGTCGGCTTGTCCTTCCTGTGTTGTTCATACTGCAACTACACGAATATTGGTATAAACGATGCGATATAACGCACGGAGGTTTTTGTTCGTAGCCGAATAGGCTGGTAGGGTTCTGGTTCGCTGTATTACACACAATTTTACAGCTTTATGGGATCTGGATGCAGAAACTGTTAGACTTCTTATTGTCATTGTTGACCCTTCATCACATAGTTCTAAGTACACAGTCTTCTTTGATACCGTTGTGCTCCTGTACCCTTGGGATGATATGCGATCGACACAAGACGATTGCCACTTATCCTTCCATCTTTTTGTCAGACATTTCCGTTTCATCACTCTTTCGAATTACTCACATGTAAGGACAAATTCTTAAAATTGTTAGATCGAACATGAAACACGAAATGCTCGATCGCCCAAATTACCCTCTATACCATCAGACTGAACACCACGTACGCCTCGGTTGCACCCATGTCCGTCAAAATCACAATGTTCACGCTTTTCCGTGCATTTTTACTTGTATACAGCCGTTATGATAGCTAAATAGAGTTTGGTGAGCCGTTAGCACTTTATTTACAGGAAACACTCGAAATTGGACTAAAATAGCATACAGTGTTGACAACATAGCTGTGCCTTCACATCTAACACATTTTGAGTGGGTTCAAACTTCCTCGCTGAATTAAACTACTTAAGATACTCACCGGTAAAAATGATCTATTTCTTCTGAGGACAACTATAAATGGAAAACTTTGCGAGACACTCAGATTTTGGTACCCTTGAGCACATTATGGCGATATCCATGTCGTTTTTTGCTACTCCAGTCAGATGTTCTTGTTATGGCGCCCACCCTGTGATCGTCCCAGGGCGCCGCCGTCGTGAGAACAAAAAAAAACCACTCGACTCAGTCCTAACTAGCGGAACTGTATCAAAACGATTGAGACTTTTTTATATCGCTATGTACATGTGCCGTCCTAACTCCTTTTTTCCGATAACTGTTCTCTTTGATGTCTTGGGAATGTGTGAACATTACGTGTCCTATAAATACTTTGTATTTGTCGCCTTGGTCGCATACGTTTTGGGGCGGAACAAAGCTCCGTATTTGAGCGCGTCTTTTTGGCTTGCCTTGAGAGCGAATACGGGACAATCGCTACACTATTCCGGACCGAGATTTTTGGCGCTAATATTACGGGGACGAGAATCCGAATTTTGCCAAACAAATTACAAAGCTAGGACAGACCAGCGTATGGTTTAGAAGGAATTACAACAATTTGACGACTGCGGCGACCTGGGACGGTCACAGGGTGGGCGCCCTGACAGTTCTGTACGTGTACGCTGTATGATAAACAAGTACTGAAAGCAAGAACAAAATGAGTGGTGAGACGTTGTATCTGGTGTGGTGTCATGCGGAATAGAATCTAGACAAACTAGCTGGGTTCACTCTGTATCACCGTGATGGTAGACACTATGTGTGATAGATAAATCGTTAAGCACTGAAGATGCAGTTCACGCACGCATCTTTGACACACAAATCAGCCACAATCCACTAATCCAACCTTGTGTACGATAAGTCATTTTGTGTGTGAACGATGGGTTGACTGTGCCAGCCAGGTTAATAGTTGAGGCAATCGACCATTCGCAATCTGTATTCTTGTTTTCTGTTTAGGATGTGAATTCGGTCAGGTGAGCGTTTTTGGTCCTATATGTGTACACTTAATAATGCATCCACTCAATTCCTTCATCGATATTTGAACAAAGTTGTTATTATTTTTCGTATAGTTCATGGTAGTCCGTCTAGCAGAACCAAAGAACGGCTGGCAACGATGCGTAAGATGTCATGCGCAATGACACTTCGATCGAAGCGCATCGGTTAGTTTTACTGAGTTGACAATGTACAATGAAGCATGTAGCAAGGCAAAATCAATCGGGTCATATCTAAAGCAGACAATCAGGTGACTAAAGCGTATGCTTAGCTGAGCACATAACCCGAGTTTCAGCAGAAACACGTACGAACAAACCCGCGCTTATCATTCACATCTGTTCTGTGTAATTCGCCTATGTTACGTGGCTCGGATAGGTCAATCGATTGTAACCTCGTCCAATCAGAACATGGCTGGAACAGCCGACTAGGTCAGCAGCGACAAGTGGGAAAGATATGATCCGGCGATTGATACAGATCAAACGGAAGATATGGTTGGAAAATCTATCTTAGTCAAATGGGGTTGGAAGAATATTAATCAGTTATCACTGACTAGGATGATAGTGTAAGATAAGAGTGCATCGGTTATTAGGTCTTACGACATATTAATCAGACTAAAAATGTCTGTCTGGAAAGGAATTCGAAAATGACTTGAAAATAAAGAGTATCAGTGGCATCGTTACCAACTCCGTTAATGGTAGTTCACTAACTAATTCTGGGTGCACACGTTGAGATTCAGTCAACGAAGTGAGACGACTTTCGCGATGTTGATCACCTGGTTTAGTCTGGGTCCGACGAGCACTCTGAAAGCGATTCTCTGATCTACTGAGTGTCAGGTCCAAAGAAGGTGTTTTGTTATGGCATCAGCTGTGCAACCGACCTGAATATTCAAGAGCCACTTCGGTGTTTGTTCGTTGCTACTTGTGCCGAGGTGCCTCCTAATTCTGTCGAAGTATCTACTTCCATATACACAATGAGATTTGTATGCAATACTGGACAGAGCGAAATGAGACACCAAGTCCTTTCAGCTGTCTGTTCACACTCAATAGTGATCATTAGCTTACTGGGTAGACTGTGTAACAGCTGATGAAAAGCTGTTACTTGCCAATGCTCGTGAAATGCGACAAAAACGTCATGACGCAACTGTTACCCAATTTCTGACGACACTATCTGCTCTAAGTAACCCATAAATAAGTTTACCAACACTGATCCCACCTGACTGCCTATTGCAATTGCATATGTTTATATATAAACAGTGTCGTTGAACATAAACTAAATGTCAGTTGTAAACATTTTTGGTAGGCTCGGAAGCTCATTGATAAGAGTGTCAATTATCGAGCCACGTTCAGTAACCTAATTGTAAATACTGTTAACAATCTCCTCTAGCGGCACAACTATGAATAACAGCTCAAGATCGAAAGAAGTCATTACCTGGTATTTAATGTTCCCGATAAACTGCACGAATTCACAAGTGCATGACCCATTTGTACCGGATTTGTACGGATTAAACCAAACCAACACAGTCTGGAAAGTTAGTGGTGGCAACATAATCAGTTGTGAGTTTTTGCGTAAGTTTCTAAGTCGACGAATGTGTTCTTTGCTTGACAGATATTGATGGCTTACAGGCGTTTCTTTGGCACACGTGGGCGAGATTAACCAAGCTAGACTTGAACCAAGTTGATGCATCTGATGCAGTTACCATTGGCGATTTGACTGACTTGTGTAGGTATTTAAATATTACCTGTATGTTAATTAAATCATTTCTTTTCGATGAAATACTGTCCTTCATCCCGATTTACAGTCTTTTTTAAACGCATCAACGGGAACTAATGTCCCAACATTTTACGGGCATGCCATCCCGGTAGAACTGTTGAAACAAGTCAGTCATTCACATACTTTTGGATAGTTACGTCATACCTGACTTCAGAAATTCGGCATTTTTTCGTTAACCCAATGACACTAGAATCAAGTCTGTTTGGCGTGCTGATTGTTTCCGTTTGTCATTCGTACAATTCTCATTGTTCTGTTGACTCAGTTTCTCAATAACTGCATCTCTACCGAAATTCAGGTAAACCAAAGGCAGGACAAGAAGCCATTGAAATCTCTGCGACGTAAACAACGTGTTTTGTTGGAAAAATTCTCCGAGATGATCAGGTCAAATCTTACCAAAATTCAACGTCTGAAAATCAATGGTCTAGTGGTGATTGAAGTCCATCAGAGGGACATCATCGAAAAGCTTTACAAGTCTGGATGTAACGATATCAATGCTTTCGAATGGTTGAGTCAGCTACGATTTTACTGGGACAAGGTGAGAAACAGTTTGAAGTAAACAATTTTTTTGTCAATACTATACTAGTATACGAATTTTGTAAAATTTATTTGTGTCCATACTTCCTGACTCATCAACTGCAGGAAATTATTTTTTTCTGCATCCTTCCCCCTTGTACAAACCGAATTCAGAGTAAATCAAACGAGAACCTATCTACAGACAAAGAATAAGAATTGTGACTAATTTCTTAGTAAAAAACAAAATGGACCATACTTAAATGCGCATTCGTGTGTGTGAGTCCAGGTAGATAATTGTAACATCGATTTTGTTAGCCTCGAAACAGACTGTCTAGAGGAATATGATTTGGATAGGCATCCAAAAGTTTGAGTGTTAGCTGTGTGGTTTTGAATTCAGCTGCACGAGACGCAAAGAACCTGTAGGTTTCACAGCGTATGGTAACGGTACCATATGGCGTTGCACAGGGAACGCGGCCGCGAATGTGCCAGACTTCTCAGACTGTTAGATCACCAACGTACCCATAGGATACGGTAGGGAAGAAACAACGAATATGTTGAGCTCAAGTAAATTGTCTCATTTTTTCTGTTACTTATTAGCCAGTAACATCCGTCGTTTGGTAAATCACACGCTCTGCTCTACAGAAACCTGGGCAATTGTGGCCCTCTACCTTGTTGGGGCATTACATGTAAAAGGTTCTGTTTGATTTTGAGACCAAAACGAAATCACTATTCTTCTCTTCAATCCTATCTAAAGTATATTAATACACACTTCTGTATTAAACTATTTCTTGCCTTTTATTTTCCATTTGTTCCTTTCCACCCCAACTGTTACTTTCGAACTTCTTCTATATTTTTTTGTCCGAAAGATAACTGTTTCACTTTCGTAACCATCATAGCCGTCGACTGATCAAGCAACATTAGCCATCTCGAACATAAAAGACTGCACTAGTGTAACTCTTGGTATCATTCCCTCTGATTTAAACTGATTACGGGTGTGTGAGTAGACTTGTAAATGATGCAGCGCAAGCTACTCGTGATGACGATTACGAGCAGGCGTCCGTTGATCCCGGCCACTGTGACGGGCTAATCCGGAAATAGATGTTGCCAACTGTAGCTGTGTGGTTGTTCGTATTTGTGCTGATTCCGACATGTTTTGCGACAGTTAGCCAAAAATAGAACATACATTGAGGTTTTGTTGACCAATATCAATGTGAGTTTGGGACATGAAAACACGATCTGTTAAGGTATTGCGTTTGATGTAACTGATCAAACCTAACATACACTATGATATTCATTCGCACAACGGTTCGCCTGAATACATCTGAGGTTTCGTACTGCTGACTGCAGTTCATGGTATTTTATACTCCACTGCTTTCATAATAACTTTACAGACTTGTGTGTACTTACATTTTGGCCTATACACCAGGCTTCCGACGAGGTGCTTTATCGGGATGTCTTTTTAAATACACCCACTGCCTCTCTTATGTAAAGTTTGGAAAACGAACCAGTTAACGAACTAATCGCCCACCAAAAATGCTCTTTACCCCTTTGGATCTACACCAAGAAGCCTGCTGAGGTCAATTACGACATAAGGACTCATGCCCTGATCCAAGGTCACAAAGTAATCGTTATACAAAATAAACAAATTCACTATTTCGTATTGATTCATCAGTACCAAATTTACAATAACATGAAACGGCTGTTTTATGTCGAACAGATAGCGGGTAGGTTGGATAGTCAATCGGTGGATTAAGAAAGGTCACTAAGTCCCGGGAAGGGTCAAGTTTACGAGTAACCGTTTCTGAACACACAGGGTCGGATTTAGTCGATTGATTGCGACAGCTTCAGCAAACCGCAAGAATCTTGGATTCGAGTGACGTAATAGGATTCTGAATGCACAATTTGGGTCGATAACGTGTCCGGTGGTCAGGACGTGTTTTGCGATTGCGGAGGCTGGTTGCATGCGTGTTCCATTGTCGATCTTCTGTAATACAGAGTTCTGTACCCACTTAGGCAAACGTTCCTTCACTCTGGAAATCAAACACCTCTCGGCTCTGCCTATGTAATTTCCTTTGCAGTTACATGTAAATTGGTAGACATAATGTAAGGTGGCATCTAAAGTCTGGTCTCCTTTGACTGAAGGGACAGACAGTTTCTAGGTCCGGGCTAGTACACAAAGTTCAGCTGCGTTA